>CATIWM010289266.1:0-27519 GCA_949671775.1 Mallotus repandus
TAACCCCTTAAACAAATTAAGGAATTGAGAAGCCCACTCCTAGACGAAGAGATAGAGCCCAAATTCGCCGGCTGGAGACGCCAAAATCGTCACCGTCTAAGGAAGAAGAGAACTGGCCAAACGAGAAGAAACCGAGAAGGAGGAAGAAGAAGGCGGCTGGCAACTAGCCGGAGGACGCGACGGTGAGGCGTGGTGGCTGGCAACAGTGACGAGGTAATGGCAGTGGGCGGGGGCTGTCGGAAAGGGCAAAGAAGGGAAGAAGAAGAAGAAGAAAAGGAAAGAAAGAAAAAAAGAGTTGACCCAAAAATTTTATTCTGACTTCTTTATATATATATATATATATATATATAATAATAATAATAATAATAATAATAATAATAAAATATTAATTTACCCACCAATCACTCAACCAAATAAATATACACAATAAAAATATAAAGTAATGCTTAGTTAACAATTTATTAAAATAAAATTAACACACTTTTATAAAATAATAATTAAAATAATTTTCAACACCAAAAATTCAAATTTTATTTCATTAAATAATAATCTCAATATTAATAAAATATTTATTAACATTGCAAGTCTCAGAAATATATTTTATAATTTTAAAAATAATTCGGGTGTTTACAAAAAATAATAAGTTGATAATGTTAGTCATATTTTTGAATGAAAAAAATAAATTGCATGAAGATAATTATTTAGTAATTATCGAATGATAAAATAGTAAAAACTTATATATTTGCTATACATTTCATGCAACTAATTATTGCATAATCATAATCATATGAATTTGGAATCCCATAATTCTTTTCTGATGTGTTGCTAATTTTTGTTGACACAATAGCCTATTTTGATGTTTTGTTGTGAAGAGTGGATAAGGAACCATTTAAGAAATATTTGTCTAAGTTCTGGGAGGATATTTTTGGAATGAGGTTGTTTAATGATTTGCAAAAGTAAAGTTGGTCATCGAAAAATATCTAAGATGTGTTGGATCATGGCTGATGCAAATGTTGCATGTAAGTTTCTAAGCTTGAGCGATTGCTGTAGCATTTTGACACCTTCGGTGAATTTTGATTTGTACAAGTAGAGGTAGATCCCATATATGTATAGAGCTTGTATATTCTTTTGTTGACCACCTCTTTTGATCATTTTCCATTAACTTGAATTTATTGTAAGTATATTGTTGAACTCAAAATTCTTCAGATCCATGTTGAACTTGTGGTATTTGAAATTGTAAATGAGATAGAATAAGAAGTTAATGTTGTAAAAATAAGAAGACAATGAAAGAACAATTAAATAATATTTCATTTATTAGAAAAATTGAGGCAACATATAGATAAAAAATAAGATGGAACATGAAACATGGAAATATATTTATAAATAAGACGTTAATTTTTTTTTTTTTTGAAAAAAAATAGAAACATATAGATAATTAATTTTATTCTTGAAATTATAAATTGATTAGGTAAATTTTTTTAGTGAGTAAATTGTTTGATGAACTAATGCTTAAAATTTTATCTCTTGTTGTTTCCTTTTGTTTGTACATAATACCAAAAAGTAATTGTTAAGATATCTAAGTTCTGAGTGGTGGTAGAATTATAATGTTGGCTAAGGCAATATTTTATATGTAAAAACCACAACAATTTTGTTATTTATAAGCTGATGAAACAACAAAAGAAATTCTATACAATATTTTTTGTATGATATTGTAACTTGTACGCAGTTAATCTCAATCCTTCTCATATTTTCATGATAAATAGGCAAGTAAGTAAAGGAAATACAATTTATAGGATAGGAAAACACATAAGCATTTATGTAAAATGATGTAATTTTGTGAACAATGGAATTCCATTATTAAGGATTTTGTTTTTTAAGCATATTACTTCAGTTTAACGTAAATAGCAAAAATTTTCTTTCAAAATGGTGTAATTATCATAACATAATTGGGAATTAACTAATTGAGCCATTTCAAGAAACACCTATCTAAAAAGCAACATGAATTGTGACAAATTCATCATAAAATAACTAAGCAATTAGAGTTACATTACAAATAAATTTAAAATACAAATGTTTTATGTAATATAACAAAATAATTTTATGTAACTCTCAATGTTAATATTAAAAGAATTCTCCATAAGACATAAGATATATCTTTTTTGTAATTCCACAAGTGCCAATACGGGGGGGGGGGGGGGGGGGTTGGGTGTGAATTGGCTTTTTGAGCTAGATGGGTAATTTAAATTTTTTTTACAAAGAGCAAACTAAAAACAGTGTAAGAGCTGAATTAAATTAAGAATAAGAGCAAGAAAAACACTAAGAATTTATAGAGGTTCGGCCCTCAAAGCCTACTCCTCTCCTCAACCACAAGTTGAGAGTTTCAATCCATTATCAATCTACTTCAATGTGTAGATCAAACCCTTACAAACTTAAATCAAGCTACCCAAGTGTTTTCCAAGACTCACACTCCAACCTAAGTGTTTTCAAGGCACACACTCTAACTCAAGTGTTTTCAATGGCTCACACTCAAACCCACTTGCTAAGAACAATCCTCTTAGCTTACAAGTGAATAAAACCTTAACCCAACTCACTCAATCTCACTATTGAGCTTTTGAATAATAGTTTTAAACACTCACCAGCCCACACTTAAGAACACTCTTGAGATAGATGAAAATTACAAGAATTAAAGATTAAGATCTTGGGTGGTTAAAGATGAAATTCAAGAGTAAATGCTCAAAGATGACTCTCATATGTTTGCTCAACTCTCTTAATTTTCTCCAGTTGAAAAATGACTTGTATTTATATCCTCATAGAAGAAAATAATTGTTAGGTAATTTGAATGCAAATAGAGCCATTAAAACCACTAAAAAACGTAGCAAGTCTGCGATCTTGTCATCATCATGACAATCGGAAGGCGCCAAAGCAGAAATTTGAATTTTCATGCTTCATGATCATGACCCTGGTGTGACGATTTATCATGATCATGACACTGGTTGTGACAACTCTCGAGAACTTTTCCAAAAATGCAAATTTGATTTTTGAAATTTTGTTAGAAAATTTCTTCTGATGATTGGAATTCACTTGTGATCACCTAAAATGAAGATTTCCATCATTTTCCACCAAAACCTACTTTCGGTTTTGCCATAAAAATTCGATCTTCGTTTTTGCCCTTTGTCACATTAATGATGCATTAATCACTGCTTGTGCCATATCTTATTGTTGCAAATTTAATTGAGCTGAATATAAACACTTAAATACACAAGTTAAATATAATTTTACTTAATTAGTTGTGACCATAAAAAATGATTGTTTTACCCTTCAAGGTTCAACACTATCCTAAACTTTTTGAGTTGTGTCAAATCTCTCCATACGACAATCTCAATTTTAATATTTTATAAAATAAATATATAAAATATCATACCTTTTGTATATCAATTATGGTAGCCCTTCTAAATACCTCGCCCATAATTTTTTCTTTATTTTAATAAAAAAAAGTACCACACCCAACAAAATAGTTAATTCCTCCATTCTGTTGTGGGTTTATTACACGAACGGTACCATAACTTTGACGCATATTTCAAAATGGTACCAAATTTTTAATTTTTTCTTTTCGGTCCCTTAATTTCTATTTTTTTTCATATCACAGTTCTTAATGATTTTCTATCAAATTTAGCATACTTGGCAGCCTGAATAAGTATATTTTTTGTATATTCACCATGTAAGCATCCAATTAAGCAGCCTAATCATCGTGTGGACTCCATAAAATAAAATTTGCTAAAATTTTATTTTATGGGGCCCACAAAGAAATTTTGTTCTATAGGGCAAACAAGATGATTAGGCTGTTTAATTGGATGTTTACATGGTGAATATACTAAAAACATGTTTATTCTAGCTGTCACGTATGCTAAATTTGATCGGATATGTTTGAGGTACTTTAATCTGTAACAAAAATAGAAATTGTGGCACTGAAAAGAAAAAAATAGAACTTTAGTAACTAATAAGAAAAAAATAGAAAATCTGGTACTATTTTGAAACATCGGGCAATATTATGTATCAAGGAAGTATATTTGCATTGTTAATAATTATACTCCTAATAAAAATACCATAATTTTGGCCAATAAACAAGCTATTAGTAGTTTCAAAAAGAGAAAAAGCTATTAGTAATTTTTTTTAAATAGATAGTGTTACATTTATTTAAAATTTTACTTTAATTGAAATACTAATATTTTTAACATAAAACTAAATAATCATTAAAAAAATTTATATATATGGGCCCTTTCTTTTTGTGGGGCCCTAGGCACAACCCTTTGTGGCCTATGCCTAAAGCTGACACTGAAGTGAGCCTTTATCATTTAGTTATTCAATCTTTTACTGATAAAAATCTCAATTTGAAACTTAGATATATTTATAAATATATATGTCGGCAATTCAAGTTATTTCAAAATGAGAAAGTTGTAGTTATTACACAACATTGCGAAAATAGTATTACTTCTTTTACATTCACATTTCATGCCTTCAGAATTTCGCTCTGCTAGTGGCCCTATTTTGTTGAATTTCTGCTACCTAGGATAGAGATAGGTTCAATATGAATTATTTAAAATTATAATGAAATTCAGTAAATTATTCGAAATGTTGAGATTCAAATAATTCATATTGTCATTTGGATAGATTTGACACAACTCAAAAAGTTAAGGATAGATTTGATTAGGTGATTTTCAATTTTTTAATTTTTTTGCCACGTCAGACGCTCTTATGTCATGTTAGATTTGACACACGCTCATTGTTGTTTGGATAGAATTGGAATAACTCGAAAAGTTAGAGGAGCAAATTGAAATAACTTTGAAAATGGGATTAGATTGATAAATGTTCCAAAGTTGAGGATAGATCATATAATTTTTCCTAACAAAAATTATAAACAACTCCCAAATTATGGTTAGTTAACAAATTAGTTCATATTTTCAAAAATCACTTAGTAAAAAATTTAAAATTTTAGTTTCAACTTGTATTTAAGACCTTAATTTATTTATAGTATATTATATTAATAGACAAATTTATTTAGTCACCAACAATTTTAATAATTTTAAAATACTAAAATATATTTTATTTATTATATTATTAATTTGTATATTAGTACATATAATATTACAATATTTTAATATTTTCTATATTGAAATATTAAAAAAATTAATATTTTTATTATTTTAACATATAAATAATATTATTTTAAATCTTTTCAATTATTTATATGTTAAAAATTTTATAAAAATTATAAATTATAGTTAATTAACTTAAAATGACATTTTTATTATATTGATATAATATATTACTATTTTTAATTTAACACAAATTTAAAGTATTCAAATTTATATAATCTTTTATATTTATAGTTAACTATCATGAAAAATATTTTACTAATGTAAGCATTAAGGGACCAAACTTTTTTCGAACAAACACTTGTTGTAGGAAAATATTATCATGATAATTAACTAAACATATTAAAATATATCAAAATTCAAATAATTTAAATTTACGTATCAAAATGAAAAATTATAATATATTGTATTAATATACCAAACTATTATTCTTTTAAAATAATAAACTATAATATATTATTTTAAAATATTTTAATAATTTTTAATACATAAATAATTTGAATTGAAATAATATTATTTGTATGTAAATTAATATGTCAATAGAAATATTAAAATATTTCAAAAATTCTGACTCAATATTAAAATATATTGATATTATACGTATTAATATAAAAATTAATAATATAAGCAAATAAATAACTTTAATATTTCAAAATTATTAAAATATGATGGCGATTAAATAAAGTTATTTGGTGATATAATATATTTTGTATTATTTCAAAAATATATTATTTGCAGAGTGCTTCTTGCTTAAGACAATGAAGGAGAAAAAGAAAGAGGAGAGTAGGAATTGGAATTCGCAAGGATTTGAGCTAATTAGGGTGAGTTAGTGTTTGGATCATGAACCTGCATTCTTAGTTTTAATGTCTTAAGTGATTAGTTCATAGCAAATTGTTATGTTGATCATATATAGGAAATTGCTAAAATTGAAGAAAGACGAATTTAGTGAGTGAAATCATTCCAATTCATTCTTTTACAAGTTCTAAAAATCTTATTTGAAATTTCCATCTACTTGTCGATGATTATCATGCGTAAGTGATTGGGATTTTAAATGCTATTGTTGTTATTTGCTTGAGCATTGAGTTAGCTTTTGGTTATCATTTTCTCAATGCTATAATCATAAGAGAATCTCGTCTGGAAACTCAGAAAAAATCTGATGGATTTATTGGCTCTTTACTGGTCGTCCTTAGTTTGAGTTAAGCTTTTAAATTTTTCCCAGAATCTAGACAATTGAAGAGCAAGACCTGGCTTAAAAATCTATGTAACTAATACATAAGGAAAGGATATTATGCAAGAATGCTGTTGATCCAATATGAAAAACCTTGTAGAATTTTAGTCGACTGCAAAAAACTGCTGAGCACTCAAGCGTGGCGAGCAACCACTAAGTTGTCGCCTCAGCTGATGTATGGTCGACGTCTTAGTGCTAAGCAAGTGCCTCACTGTGATATATACTGAGAAGCATGGACACGGACACGGAATACGAATACGGCCATACGGTAATTTTTAAAATTTAAGAACACGGCACGAGCAGGACACGTTATATATATATATATATATATATATATATATATAATGATTTGTTAAAAAATGAAGCTAGTGTGATAAAATAGAAATTTTATGAAATTTAAACACTTACTATAATCATTTAATTAATTATCTATCATTATCATGTATAAGGCAAACATAAAAAGTGCTCAATATACATGATTACTTATACTAAAATGGACCTAAAAATACAAAAAAAAAAATGAGCTAAAAATGTCCTAAAAAAGTGTCCAGCCATGTCCTAAATGTGTCCCAGTTGTGTCCTTTCTATGTCCAAAAAAAAAATATGACACGTGTCCAGCCGTGTCGAACATATGTCAAATTGTGTCGGGCACATATTCGTGTCCAAAAAGTGTTTGACACTGATACTCTACCCTATTTAAAGTGTCGATGCTTGATAGGATATATATAACAAGAATAAAGTTCATAAGCTAATTTCTAGGTATTTGAGTACGAAGCCATCGTACCTTTAAGCTCCATCACAAAATTTTCATACTTAAATTATTTGTATGCAAGGAACAATAAATGAACTTAATTAAAGTCAATTAAAATTGATAACTCCGAATAGTATCTTTCCTTATGGAACCTGCATCGATGAGGAAAACTCTGAAGATTAAGTTAGTATTTGTATGGGAAAATAATAACAAAGCAAGGAAAGTAGAATAAAGTAGAATGATGTTGGATGATGAGGTGATGATGGGATGATGGAATGATGTAGACTATATAGAATATGTTGAATATGTGAATGAATGAATATATGAAATATGATCCATGAATGATATGTATATATAAGGAGAGGTTATACATAAACCTACTTGGAATGTGATTCATTGTTGATTAGGGTCACTATCCTCCTTGGATTACGTTTCCCTTACTCATACCGATCCAAATACCTTATTCCTTCAAGGTTTGGAGTCCTTTTCCCATAGAATATTTATGTGGGTTATCAAGAGTCCCCCTCATGTGTTATTCAGATATTTATGTCCGAATGTTGTTCTTATCGAGTATGATCACCCAAGTATGAATTTTGTGTACTCAGAATTTCACTGTCGAGTATTTATTCTATTTGTTTGGTAGATACTCGAGATGCTACTGTCGAGTATAATTGAGCTCATTACGCTCAGATTCTAGATACTCAGGATGCCACTGTCGAGTATCGGTGAGTACATCTTGCTTAAATTCTAAATACTCGGGATGCTACTGTCGAGTATTGATGAGCACCTCTCACTGAAATTCTAGATTCTCGGGATGCTACTATCGAGTATTGATGAGCACCTCTCGCTCAAATTCTAGATACTCAGGATGCTACTGTTGAGTATTGATGACGCCGCACTATCTCCAAATCAATAGGCCCAACATTGATCAAGTGTTCTTGAAGTGGGGCAAGTTCTAGTGCAGGGTTCGGGCGTGGCATATTATCAATGACTCTTTGCCTAGAATCATTAATTGCAAATTGGGTACTATTGGCGATCTGATTATCTTGAGATAAATCGTGAGTCAATGTGATATGCTTAGCAGAATCAACCTCCAAAAATTAAATAAATGCCTATACAAAATAATAAAAATACGAAATAAAATATAAAATCTTACAGCTACTGCCAAGCGAGCACTAATCAATGAGATCCATCGATGTGTCACTGAATGGAACCAATCCAAATACTGGGAATGGTAATGTATGGATCCATGTGACAATTGCCCAACCACAACACTAAGAGCTCGATGCCCCCAAAGTGAGATCCAATGGGCATGTTTTTCCACCCAATATGTGTCATAATCCTGCAAGTTACTATGATGCAACGCATCGAGGCATAAAGGCTCCCGAGGAGTGGGTTGTACATATCCAAATTGTCGTAGCACCCTGTTAGGATAGTGCCATTCAATAATGTGGACACATGTATAAAAAATTTATAACAAAAAATTAAATTTGGTTTATAAAGAAAAAGCATAAATTACATAATTAATTATAAAAAGTAACTATTTATTTTTGTAGATAATTTTTTTTTACGTCTCGACGTATTTATACTAATAACTCCTTATTAGTTTAGCAACTAATCATTATGTAATAAATAATAATAATAATAATAATAATAATAATAATAATAAACGTAATTACAAAAAAATAATAATAATAATAGTAATAATATTAATATTAATATTAATACTAATACGAATGAATAACAACATTACTATTAATGTAGTAAAATAACGAACCTCATCCTGACGTGCATTATCTAGTATGAGCCGAATGTTTGTAATAACATGTGTGGGAATCGATGTAATCCCATATGTTCTACTCCATCTAAAATAATTGTATTTAGGAATTAGGAACATAATATCATACATGTAATAAAAAATTTATATAATTTACCTGTGTCCCAAAGGTGCATCTGAAGGTATTGACTGGTCATTTAGTGTAGGGGCGAGAAAAGGAAATTGCTCCCAAGCCATAGTTGAAGGATCCAGACTAGGTCGGCCATCTGTGCCACTGCTAGTTGCCTCGATGCATGATAAAGATGACTATATAACCAAGCCAAACATGCAAATCCCCAACTATAATAACCGATTAAGTTAATGTTTTCAAAAAAATTAAAGGAATTGCAAGCTAACTTTGCCGGTACCTGCAATAGGGAACACAACTGAAGAATAAAGTTGTAAAATAGATGCACATGTATGCCTATGCAATTTCATCTAGTTAGCTTGTGGAGGCAATTCTGCAAAGTGCTCCTTAAACCAAGAACTGCGAACCAGCGAATAATGAATGTATGGTAGTTATGGTGAAGCACCTAGAAGTGATTCGCATAACTCTAGGTAATCAAAATGAACTCTTACAGTAATAGGACGACCATCAATTGGTAATCCCGTCAATAATATCCTGGAGCATAATCATGCACTCGTCATCAGGAAGATGGAAAGTATGTGTAGACGGCGGGGTTTCGTGCGCGTCCAAGATTTTAGCAACCGCGACACTGTTTGAGCTCAGGGCTCCAGGGAACACACTAACCATACCACAAAGACATGGCATGGAGATGAGGAGTTCCCACCCAGGGTAATAACTGGGACAAATCAAAGGTGGTGGTAACTCGATTCTCTAAAAGAAGTTAGCACCACAACTAGGAAATTATGGGAACGAAATACAAACTTCTTTTAGTCTCGTGTTCTTTAAAATTAGTTTATGAATTACTATCTTAATCTCTAATTACATGCAATTTCATATTAAACCCTTATTTTAGCAATCAACACCCAAGGCAACTATTCATGAAATTACACGTAAAAAATGCATTCATATAAGGCAAAACGTCCCTAAGTCTAAACTATATTGATTTTAATTTTAAGTTTAGCTAAGTCTCTACATTTTATTTACAAGTGAAATGGAAACTAAAGGTGGGCCTATAATTTAACCTAAATGGGCCTAAATTAATTTTACAGTTAATTAAAACCTAAAACCACTTTAAAGCCTACTAATTAATGAATTAACCTAAGAGTGGGCTTGGGGCCCAAAACGTATAAAAAACAAATAAGCCTAAATAAACACATAACTACATAAATTCAGTGACTTCTACCTCTAATTTTAATTACATGCAACCTTAATTAACTAAGGCCGCCATTGATTTTAATTGAAGTTTTATATCAAATTGATCCTAATTTACTAATTGATTTTAAAAAGCAGAAAATTAAATAGTTTACTATTCCCAATATTGGGATTATTACAACCTATGTACATATTAATTAATTACATGCCCAAAATAAAAAATAAATACACAATATAAATAGCATGAAATAATAAAAACACAGAATAAAAAAATTAAAAATCTATATAGGATTGCTACGGTATTTTGTCCATGGCATTTCATGGACCTTCATGGATTTAATTAATTCAATCACATCTCCATGGTTTAGGACATTCCACCATCATCATTAAAGAAACAAAACAAAAAAAAAATAATTGTTGGAATAAGAATAAGGAACAAAGAAGAACAAAATAAAAAAAATCAAATGGAAATAAATAAAAGCAAATAAGAGAAAGGGAGGGAATGTAGAGTGATGTAGTATTGACTAGCTCCTCAAAGGCTTTATTTAATTCATCGTTTGAATAAGTCTGTCATATTGATTTTCTTGGTTTTCAGGCTTTGGTTGCTTTTTAAAAGAACTTTTTTTTTTCAAAGGAAAAGGACGTCCCTAGAAACTTTTTTTTTTTGGAAAGAAAACCTCTCTGATTGTTTTTTTTTTTGCTTCCCCAGCCTCCTCCTTTTCAAAATAAAAAACGAAGAGTTTTTATAAACTCATAAAACCTTATCCTCTTGTGATTTTGAATCACTGGAGATAAATATTTATTTTTATTTATTTTTTTAATTTTTTTAATCTGAAAACAACTTGATAACAAGGATTATCAGGATAAATAAAAAAATTATCTTTTATCTTTTATTTTCAAAATATTTTCCAACCAATCAAAAGCAAGAAAAATAAATAAATAAAAAATTTGCTGAAGCCAGTCGGACCTATGTAATTTCGACCAGAATTGTGTATTTCCAATCGAAAATACATAATTTCGATCGATGACTTCTCTTTTTTAAACTTTTAATTACGAAATGACCCTTGAAAGAACTAAAAATTTTACAATTGGGTCCTTAAAAAAGTTACAATTAAGTCCAAAAAATGCAATGAAGCCTTGAGATCCGAAATTCAAATACTAGAGACCTATTTGCAACAAATTTTCATCATTGGAGTCCTTTGTTGCATCCATACTTGACTATCCCAAAATTGGATGCTTACAGTTGCCCCCCTTTGTCACTGTTTGCTTGACAAATTGTGACAAAGTAAATAAGCACACAATTTCAAGAGAAAAGAGTTAGGATACTCACCTATGTATCATGAGACTTCTGTTTGTGATCGCTGCTTATGATGCTGTGCAACATCATGCAAAATGCTAACGCAAATTTCATTTTAATCCTTGTAGGATGTCTAGTGAAGTGAATGTGAAACTAGTTATATTCCCTATAGTATGTCTAGCTATGTGATAAATTTTGCTAAATTTCCTATGGGATGTTTAGCGAAGTGATGCTATAACTACTGTGTAGTGTCTAACTGATTGCACTATATTTCTGTGGGACGTCTAGTGAAGTGAAATTAGCTATATTCCCTGTGGAACGTCTAGCTATGTGATAAATTCACTATATTCCCTATGGAACGTTTAGCAAAAGAAGGTGATTTGAAGCTATGTTATAGTTCCTGTGGAGCGTCTAGCAGTAATGCTATAACTACTGTGTAGTGTCTAGTTGATTGCACTATATTCCACGTGGGACGTCTAGTGAAGTGAAATTATCTATGTTCCCTATAAGACGTCTAGCTATATGATAAATTTCACTATATTCCCTATGGGACGTCTACCAAAAAAAATTACTTTGAAGATGCGCTATAATTCCTGTGGAATGTCTAGCAGTGATGCTATAACTACTATGTAGTGTCTAACAAATAAAATGTGTTATAACTACTATGTAGTATATAATAAAGTGAATTTGGAATTGAGTTATAGCTACCATGTAGCGTATAACTGAATGACTTGAGTTATAGCTACCATGTAGCATATAACTTAGTGAACTTAAAATTTGAGTTATAGCTACCATGTAGCATATAACTGAGACTGAGTGCAGTGTATGCAAAATGCAAACATCTTCATGTTGATCAATTGTGTATTTGTGCTTACTGATTGGAATTTTTGCTAGTTGACTTTGAATTTTTTGATGATTGACTCCAATCAACTGCTTTCATTACTTGCTGACCTTGATTGACTTGATAATGCTGGTGCTGATTCCATATTTTGGGTGTATCTCCTTCTAGATTTGAAAGCTTGTTGAAGTTAGTTTCAACATGATAATCATACCAAAGAACATTATAATTGAGAAAATTCATCAATTTATCACAAGTTAATGTGCATTCAATGAATCTCACTAATTTTGATTTTCATGACTATCATTTATTTACAATTTGCAATGTCAGAGGTATTGTTAACTATCTTATGCTGAGAGTGTATTATTTACCAAGTGAAGAGCTAACTTTCACACCTAAATTCAGGGAAAATTTGCTAGATAAAACTTATGAACATTGAGCACATATATATTGACTTTTGAGTATTAAAACAGTCTTTGAGTGATTTTTATGCTTTACTTCCTTATCCGAGTATTCCCCTGCCTTTCTCATATTACTTAGCATGGATACCATTGGAAAGGTCCTTCGGATACTCATACTCTTAAAGAGCATTGGATTACATGGAGCAACTTTTGACGTGGTCCTCTTTTAGTATTCCTCCTTTCCTATATTACTCAGCGTGGATATGACCAGAAGATTCACGTTGATACTTTTACTCATTTATGAGCATTGGACTATATTAGAAGTGCTTGCTCTTATTTTGATTCTCCTTTTAGTATTCCCCCACCTTTCTTATATTACTCAGCATGGATACCGTCAAGGAATTTTGTACTTGTACTCATTCGAGCATTGGAGTAGACTAAATGCACATTTATTATTCCAAATTCTGAAATGATACTCTAAAATTCATACAATTTATACTGTAAATCCATAGATTTTATTTTTGCATACTCTTCCCTTCGTTCATGTGTAAAGCAAGCATTAGATTGATTAGAGTTTACAAACTTTCAGCCAAAAGTCATCAATCGGACATCTGAACTCTATGAGGCTAACAAAAGAGAGCCCTTAAAATCAAAGTTCATGAAATAAGTTTTTTTTGCACATGATCTCATTAAATTGATGAATTTACTTTGAATTTTTGAAAATTTCCTTTATTTTTTTTATTTTTTATTTTTGAGGATGCATCTCTATCATAGAAACTAAAGGGATAGAATTTTGTTACTTTCCTTGAACACTCATCAGGATGTTTGTCATAAGGGGTGATATTCTGATGAGCCATTGGTGTTTTCCTTCTTGCCTATTCTTACTATCATGCTGGTTCTTTCCCCTTCTTCTTTCCCCTTCTTCTTTCCCTTTTATTTTCCTTACACAAAATACCAAGAGTTAGTCTAGTCTATTTTCATGTAAAGAAGTTTTATTAGAATGCAACTTCATTATTTTGTACTCTTCCCTTTTTGATTGTGGTGATGTCTTTGATCACAGGGGATCTTGATACTCTGTTATTGAGGTCATGGCATAAGGCTGAGCCTATCCTTCTGTTATTGTCATTGATGCTATGACAAAGAACATCATTTCTCTTATTGACATTCCCTGCAAAAAAGGTTTAAGAGTTAGAGGCCTTATTTTATTGTCAAAGAAGTTTCAGAGTGCATTCATTATAAGTTTCAAGTGCATTCTTCCCTTTTCTAAGCTAGTGATTGCATTGGTGTTATGTTATACCTTCTCATTATTGCACTCTATACCCTATATTGAACTTGATGTTGCAAAGTTCTACTTTGATTGGTCAAGAGTTAAGAGAGGTGTTTCTCGAAGGATTCAATGTTTCATTTTCACTTGAGCTTTTTGTAGCTATCAAAGGTACACTTAGGAGCATCTCTTGCCTTCAGTTTATAGTGGTAGGTTCTCTTCTTTTAAGGCTTTAGGTGATATTTTTCAGATGATACTCCAGATGAGGTTATAGTGATGGATGTTGAGTCTGAAGAGCTTGAGCCTTCTATCCAACCTCTTGAGATTGCTTAGGATGAGGCTTCTGCAAATGATATCTCTTTGTTAATTAGGCCTATTGAGCTTTAGGTCACTCCTCCTATTTTCACTTGTCCAAACTCTGACTACTTTCTTGCACTTTTATAGCACTAATTTTGAATGTTAGTAGTAGAGTATTTGCACAACCTTAACTTTTCTTAAAGATCTTTTGCCATGGAAAACAAGTGTCTCACAATAGATGTATGCAAGTGTATGCATGATGTGTATGATATGCATGATCCTAATAGGTCTTTTATTTAGAGTGTGACAATAAGGTGCTTCATCAATAACTTCTAGCTTTGAGCAGTGGATGCTTCAATGATGGAACTTTTAATGTTAGAGCTTCTGACAAAACTCATATGACCAAGCTAGAGGATGGAGTCCATGGCCTTGCAATGGAGTTCTTTGATTGACTAATGCATCAGTAAGTTGTAATTTACTCCTTTCTGGCCCTGTAATTCTTTTGCTGACTCTTATAGTTTAGAATGCCATCTTCAATCTTTGAATGCAGATTTACTATTTTTGCCCTAAATTCCCCCCCCCCCCCCCACAGTTTCTGATAGTTTTCTTTTCTTTCACAGAGATGGTGACACTAGGGCCATCAGTATTCTTTGGGGGAATAGAGCCACCTAAATTCTCTAGGTACAAGAGGACACCAGACTTTACAAAATGAATCATAAAGGAGTGACAAGAAGAGGAAACAAAACTAGAATAGTTATCTCATAGCTCTGATTCTCTAGGTTACATTATGTTTTGTTTGTTCCATTCATATACTTATGCAATATGATAAAGATGAACATACAATGTTTGAACAAAATTTAAAAATCAACTTTATTCATTCATTAGGGCCAAAATGACAACATTTATTACATTACATGATACAACTCCTGGTATTAGCTTGAATATTTTCTGTCACTTTTATTTCTCTAACTTTTGTTAACCCTTTTATTCATTCTTTTTTATCGTCATTTCTCTCTTCTTTTTTTCCTTTTTTTTCTCTCAAATTTTCCTCTCTTCACAGAAGTTATTCCATATGATATAGGAATGTTCTTTGAACTTTCATTTGTACCCATATTGAATGAATATAATTGAATTGAATTTATGTCAAACATGCATATCAATATCATAATGCATAATGTCATTAGGATGCACATCACACAAGTAAGCCAAAATCAAAATTCATATCATTGATCATGAAAACAAAATATTAACAAGAAATTTGAAAATTTCTTTAAAGAAAAAAAAGTAACATGATTATTTTCTATTATAAGGACGCTAGGTCTCATGGTACTTCTTCTTCAAGTAATAGACAAAGTAGCTTTTGACGGCCATAGTTCATTCATTCTTCCTATCTTTCCCCACCTTAACTATGCATGTTTCTCTCTTTCCCAATTTCTCAATACCAAACTTGCTCAACTGTTAACCCAATAAATCTTTGACTCCCTGTTGTGGTTGTTCAGGAGTCAAAGGTTTTATAACCTTTTCATTTGGTGAATCCTCATTATCAAAATCTTCACCCCATCCTCCGAGTATGACTGACTTAATGGATATGTCAAAAGAAAGTGGTTTAGTGTAAAACACCTTGTAATCAAACTTGTTTGAGCACTGTCCTAACAAATCTTTCACTCTTTTTGGACATTTCTCACAACAAACCTCTAGCTTGGTGTTATTGTCATATTGCTTCAAGAAAGCAGCACATAGCCCTCTCTAATTAGCCTAGACTGATTTCTCTAACCCATGATACTAATTCACAGCTTTTCCTTCTAAGGACAGTACAAACATCATAGTAACCACTGTTAATGGGCCTTTAGTCATACTAATAGTTGTAGTGTATTGACTAAGGTGTATCCTTGGATCTCTAATACCATCAAACTTCTAGAGCTGAGGCATTTTAAACTTGTCTGGGAGCTTATCCCCTTTAATGTTCATCATGTCATCAAAATCAAATGAGTAACCTATGTCTTGCCCTCGTATCAACTCTTCCATCTTGGACATTTTCTGAGTTAGTGCTTGCATTTGCTTGGATTCATGGTCTTGTACTAATTTAAGTGATTCCTTCTTTGCCTTCTCTATCATATAATTCTCAACATCTTTAAGTTTTACTTCAGTAGTAGGCACATTTTTAACAGCAGGTTGACCTTCAACATTATCAATTAGAGCAGCAATAGGTGGACCATCCACAATAGGTGGAATAACTAGAACATCAAGAACAAGTGCAGCTGCAGGTGGTGGTGCTACTCTAGCTAAGGCTTGTCTCAGTTTGTCTTGCATTATGGCTCTTATGTCATCCATCAATGCTCCTTTGATGTCCTCTAAAGTCCAATTTCCTTTTTGTTCTGGTTCCATTTCTTCTGCTTGACTAGTTGGAGCTTGTGCAGCTTTGAGGTAGAGTGGGTTGATAGGACTCTTTTCTAAACTTTTAAGAATCTCCTTGGCTATGGATTGTGGACTCGAATCGGTTCTCACTAATCTTGCACCTTTTCGTTCCCAAACACATGAAGACTCAAATTAATCTATGATGGCTTTAAAATAAAGTGTCAGTATGATGCATGAAATGTACGTATGCATGATGCACGTGCAATGCAACAAGTAGCAAGTAACAAGTATCAAGTCAAGTGTATAATATACATCCTTCCAACCTTATTTCTCCCACACACGTATTTAATGGTGAGTCTCTTAACCTAGGATTATTGGTCTTGGCCTTAATATCAATAGGGGATATCAAGAACTGACGTGCATGCAAAATCTCTCAAAGCAATAAAAGCATAGAAACATCATTTCTAGGTATAAAAGATTAGCTTAATCCTCGTTAGCCTAGATGGGATTTTTAAAGTATGGGCTTAGGCCTTTATAAATAGAAATACCTCATGGCAACATACATAAGCAAGTTGGGTAATCCAAAGGGAAGTTACTAGGCCACTACATGAGTTGATTCCAATGAAAAAGTTATGGTTCCCTTAGCAAGATGCCCTCCTTTAAGACTTAAGTAACAGGCCAAGGTCAGCAGGGTCCGACATCCTTTACAAACTCGAGAGAAGACTACCCCCCCCCCCTTTAAGACTTAAGTTACAGACTCTGGACAGACGAGCCCGGTAATCTCTTTTCAATCGAGTTAAGGCTAAGAGTGATGGTTAGCCAATCTACAATCCTATGAAGCTAGTTGAATTAAGGGGCTATAAACCAATGCCATCAGTTTAATAGGGACATGCAAATGAATGCAAGAATAAAATAATAATTAATAAGATAATTCTAAAGAACACAAGTAGAATTTGTATCTCTTATCCCCAATGGAATTGCTACTGTAGACGGTGGGGTTTAGCTAGCGTCCAAGATTTTAGCAACCGCGACATTGTTTGAGCTCAGGGCTCCAGGGAACACACTAACTATATCATAAAGACATGGCATGGAGATGAGGAGTGGCCACCCAGGGTAATAACTGGGACAAATCGAATGTGGTGGTAACTCAATTCTCTAAAAGAAATTAGCACCACAACTAGGAAATTCTAGGAACGGAATACCAACTTATTTTAGTCTCTTGTTCTTTAAAATTAGTTTATAAATTAATATCTTATTCTCTAATTATATGTAATTTCATATTAAACCCTTATTTTAGCAATCAACACCCAAGGCAACTAGTCATGAAATTACACATAAAAAATGCATTCATATAAGGTAAAACGTCTCTAAGTCTAAACTACATTGATTTTAATTTTAAGTTTAGCTTAGTCTATACATTTTATTTATAAGTGAAATGGAAACTAAAGGTGGGCCAGCAAGTTTTATTAAATTAGTGAGCTTAAATCTACAAATTTTAATTTTAAGGAAAGTGGGCCTAAGTCTATTGAGCTTTTAAAAAGAAAAAATTTTGAATTTAATTTAATGGGCCTAATTCTACTTATTTTAATTTAAATAAAATGATCTTAAATTTATTTATTTTCAAAGAAATTATTTAATGGGCTGAGCTAAGTCTAGAATTGATTTTATTAAATAAAATGGGCCTAAGTCTAATTTAACCTAAATGGGCCTAAATTAATTTTATAGTTAATTAAAACCTAAAACCATTTTAAAGCATACTAATTAATAATTAACCTAAGCATGGGCTTGGGGCCCAAAACGAATAAAAAACAAATAAGCCCAAATAAACAAATAAACACATAAATACATACATTCAGTGACTTCTAACCCTAATTTTAATTACATGCATCCCTAATTAACTAAAGTCACCATTGATTTTAATTAAAGTTTTATGCCAAATTGATACTAATTTACTAATTGAAATAGAAAAGTAAATATTTTACTATTTCCACTATTGGGGCTATTACAACCTATGTACAAATTAATTAATTACATGCCTAAAATCAAAAATAAATACACAATATAAATAGCATGAAATAATAAAAACATAGAATAATGAAATAAAAAATCTACGCATGATTGCTACAGTGTTTTATCCATGGCATTCCATGAACCTTCATAGATTTAATCAGTTCAATCACATCACCATGGCTCAGAACATTCCCTCCATCATCATTAAAGAAACAAAACAAAAATAATAATAAAATGATTAGAATAAGAATAAGGAATACATAAGAAGAAAATAAAAAAATCAAATGGAAATAAATAAAAGAAAATAAGAGAAAGGGATGGAATGTAGAGTGATGCAGTATTGATTAGCTCCTCGGAGGCTTTATTTAATTCACCGTTTGAATAAGTTTGACATATTGATTTTCTCAGTTCTTAGGCTTTGATTGCATTTCAAAAGAACTTTTTTTTTTCAAAGGAAAAGGACGTCCCCTTAAGCTTTTTTTTTTCCAGAAAGAAAACCTCTCTTCTGTATCCCTAGCCTCCTCCTTTTCAAAATAAAAAATAAAGAATTTTTATAAACTCATAAAACCCTATTCTCCTGTGATTTTGAATCACAGGAGATAAGGATTTATTTTTTTAATCTAAAAACAACATGATAATCAAGGATTATCAGGATAAATCAAAAAATATTTTCCAACCATTCAAAAACAAGAAAAATAAATAAATAAATAAATAATAAAAAATTTACAGAAGCTGGTTGAACCTGTGCAATTTCAACCATAATTGTGTATATTTTATTGGAATTACATAATTCCAATCGGAATTAGAATTGTACATTTTTTATGGGAATTACATAATTTCGATCAGTGATTTCTTTTTTTTTAACTTTTAATTATGAAATAACCCTTGAAAGAATTAAAAACTTTAAAATTGGGTCCTTAAAAAAGTTACAATTGAATCCAAAAAATGCAATTAAGCCTTGAGATTTGAAATTCAAATACTAGAGACCTATTTGTAACAAATTTTCATCATTGGAGTCCTCTGTCGCATCCATACTTGACTATCCTAAAATTGGGTGCTTACAGTATGTGTCTCCGGTCTCCATCTCTCTATAAGAGCCTAAATAAGGTGATGATCATGTTTGCCAATTTGTTGGAGTCGTGCAACTCCAAGAAATCCCGCCATTTCAGGACTCGTGTTTTCATAGATGTTCTTAGTTAAAGTGGTCCGTCAACATGTTATAACTGGATCTTCCAACTTAAAATATAATGTTTACAATTAATAATGATAAGTTCTTTTGTTGATAATCTTAGACTCTAAATTTTTCTAAAAATATTGTATACTCAATTCGAACCTCATCATTCTATATAGCCTCTAATCTATGCTCGTTTTGTAGATAGAGTAATTATGGCTCGTATGGCCCAGCCTGAATGTAATCACGTGGCAAGATATTTTGCTCCATATCTACCAAAATATTTGCTAAATAATATCATGTCATTATTTATAACAAATAAACATATATCTTCAATATGTATACATATGGTGCAATAACAATACATTCATATGTTATGTAATAGGGACATCTCGTAAAAAGTTATTTCAAAATTAATAATAGAAACACATCTGACTCACATATGAAGGTAATGACAGGAAAAATTACAGGCATCGCATGTCATTAACTTACAAAAATTTTATTGATTTGACATCACGACTTAGTTGTCTACATTACATACATATGGTCATTAGACATAAATTTTCAATTATATGAGTTCTCATTGAGTTATAGTTTTGTACTATAAATATGTAATCATGTTTGCTTCATGATGAAACTACAATCACACGCACACATACACATACACATACACTTCTTCTCTTTAGATGGCAGGTACTTCTTAATATGGTGGTAGAGGCAGAATATGGCTATTACCATAATATGCTAATGGTTATCACTAGTTGAGAGCGTCAGATCTGAAAGAATATTATGCGGGACTACGACGGGAATGGGGAGCATCTATTGTCAATTGTTGAACAACTACGTGAATTAGGAGCACCTATTGTCAGGCATTTGGCATTATCAATGCAATGAAGAAATCGATCAGAATATGAAGTTGTAGTTAAAAGAATTTGATAGGAGAATAATCAAATGTTTATAAGAAGATTAAGGTATTATATGTTGAAGCTTGCTAATAATCAAGCACCTGCAATGGGCAGGACACTTACATAACAAGAGGTGGACAATGTTCTTAATAACCCCGCATATATTTCTGACTATGAAATGTTTGAAGAAGATTAAATAGGTTAACGTAATTTATGATGTTATGTTTCCTCATCTTATATTTCAATATTGGGGGTAGATTCACTGGAATGTACTATTGAATTATAGAATCTAGCTTGTCATTCATCTCCATCATCTAATAACTCTCGAGTTCTGTTTAAAGAATTCTCTATTGATACATATCATAATACAATTATTCTCCTGTAAAATATGATATAAAGCATTTTGTATTTCATCTATATCACATCATCTCGTTCCAATTGCCCATGCTTTAGGTACACATAAAGTAAGTTCTATAGCATCTTCTCGAAGTGCTTCAAATTGTCATAGACGATATTCCCATTCTTCAATCATTTTTACCAAAAATGCATGACAATTATGTTGTCCTGGATCCATTGGATATGAAAAATAAACATTTAAAGCCTAATGACGTCCCGTGGCTCGAAAAATATATCCTGGAGAATAAACTTGAGACATTGTACCTACAAATTATTTCATCCAATTGAGGTAATTATTTAATGACATTCATTTCATAAATAAATTCACGTTTTAATACATATTAACAACATTTTGGTAAACATGAAGGAAGGTATTTAACAAAGTCAGTGTCATTATCACTATAATCTTCTATGACCTCGATATCTAAAGCATCAAAAGTACATTCTGGTTCCACTAAATACTGTTGTAGGATGGTGGCATTGCACATATGATATTTATTGAGTCAATTATTCATTACAATAATCTCCTTCTGTAATTGGTTAACTACATTATTGACTTCTTCGTTATTGTTTCTTAATAGAGTTGCTGAAATTGCTTTTGGTATTCGTAACTCATGGTACCCACAATAAGCTTCCAATTCACATCTTACTTCCCACAAACGACCCCATTTTGGATTTGCTTTAACAATAATGTTAGAAGACTTTCCAAAATCATCTAAATTTGTTGTATGATACCCAACAAATATATGATTTGCACTTCCTATTTCAAGAGATGAATAAGGTGGACAATTTCGAAATGACCTTTTAGTTCCATACCAAATTACACCATTTGGATCTTCATATTTATCAACAATTTTCAAGTTCTTTTTACCACGTCCTCCATTTGAAGAATTAGACGATCCAACCTTTTTTTTCCTTTTTATTCATTCCAGAAAGACACAAAATTTATCCCATTTTTAAAAATCAATAAATAACCAATACTTTAGCTTATGTAATTAAATAAAAGAATAAGATATAAGCAACGATGTAAATTTGTTATTGCAAAAGTTTAAAGATAATATAATATGCGCAAAAAGGAAATACAACACATTTTTTTCCTTAATTTTGTCCATAACTACGATCGGTATGCCCTGTCAAACCATATTTCCTATAAAATTTTAATGAAGTATTAGCATTTCAATCATCCATTTCGTTTCTAATATGTGTTGATCTACATCTTCCTTTTTTTCATTTCCAAGTTGGATTTGGTACGAAAGGAAATTCATTTGATTTCGGCCAATAATCAGGATGACCTAACAGAACGAAACAAGTAGACCAGTATTTTAAATTTTCATTGACAGAGTGAAAGGAAGCAATAAATCTATAATCAATTGTATGGTTCAAATAATTGGCAATAGCATGAGAATAAGAAAGTTTGCTTTGTTGGAACTTACGGCATATGCAGTTTCTTTGTTTAAGTTCGACAACATGTTTGTGAGCACTTTTTCTGCGGGCATTGTTAAAAGTAGTCTTTATCTAAAAGATCATATTCTCTTCATCATGTCTTTGAATGACATGCCCATTAGCCTTATTAACCCGATGCTTGAGTATGTCAGCACATTTTGGTGTCCATAAAAAGCCATCATTCAACAATTGTGCATATTCAATTCAATGTTGATTGAACAATATCAACCAACTTCATAAACATTTATTGCATCATTGTAGTCACATGCATTGAGCGAATAGTCTAAAATATGGCATTGACTGATTCAGTATAGTTCATAGTTATCACACCATGACGATGGTCACCATCATGCGATAAAGTCCATTTATCCTTCAAAATTTTATCCATCCATATTTTTGACTTCGAATGTCGGACTTTAGCTTTACTCATCCATCTAGCAAATGTTCTTTTTTGAAACTTTTAGGAACCTGTATTAAGTATGTTTTTTATTTGACCTTGTTTAAACTTTGTGTTGTAATTGCTAAGCAAATGACGCAAATAGTATCGATGTGGATTAGCACGCCAATTATCTTGCTTTATTGCATACTTAATTCTAATATGACGATCAAAAATGATATAAACATCATCTCGCCCTTCACAGCAATAATACCGTAACATCGTCATGAAGTACCCCCAATTATCTTTGTTCTCCTTTTCGACTGAAGCAAACGCTAATGGTAATATAGCATTATTCCCATCAACTACTTTAACAGTCAATAGTATACTTTTATATTTACCATATAGAAATGTGCCATCCACATATATGATAGGTTTGCCATGGTTGAACCCATCAATATATGGCTTGTATGCACAAAACATACATTTGAATTGTCGAACCCCTTGAACAAGAACACCATTTTTCAAATGTACCTCCCCTTCATGATGCCAAAAAGTAATAGGATTACATGTCATAGCAGCATGTATGAAGTTACAAAGCATTGCATACGAGTCATCCCAGTCCCCCTACAATTCGTAATTGCCTTTTGTTTAGCCATCCAGACCTTTTTATACGTCGGTCTGATAAAAAATCGTTCCACTAAACTGGCTTGCAAAGCTTTAACCTTAATCTCAAGCTGCTCCTGCAACATTACTTGTATGTATGCGGCTATCAAATTAGAGTCAAAATTCATATTATCTTGACTCTGTCCAGGAGCAGTATAGGTGTGGGGACAATTGTGCCTCGTTATTTGCCAAAGCCTACTTTTTTTCATCTCTGTGGCTCTTACTCTTCATTCGCAGCCAAGCTTGCAAACTAATGTTATATTATAAAACCTAGTTTCATAACTTCGAAATTGGCACCCAACTCTCATAAAATACAACTTGCAAGCTGTTTAGACATCCTCTCTAAATTGAAATAACATACCCTTTGCAAATTCTTTTGAAGGATCCCAAAACATATCATCTACATTTGAGGGATTTCTATTAACATACATATCCTCCATATTAACATATTCAACTTGCAAAGGAATTTCTCTATTTAACCCTTCAACAAATTCTACCATCAGAGCAGTATCATTATTAACTTCAACATCACCTTCTATATTACAATCGTCATCAGCATCATTCTTATCTTCTTCTTTATCAAAATAATGCTTCTCATCATCCTCGTCCTCAACATCCTCATCATTTTCTTCAAGCTCTTCCTCATCTTCCTCATCAAAACATTCGTCATTTTCCTCCTCAACGACATCAACTTCATTCGGATTATATCTTGATGAACCAGCTTCTACACATGGTTCATGTCTAAATGTCAAGTCGCTAAATTCAACATACAATTCAATTGTGAGCCAACCCGTAAATTTCCTAACCAATTCAGACATCCTTCCAACATCAAATTCATCTTCAATTTGTACAAAACAAAACACCGCACTTTGACCATATCCCATTATTGGATGTCTAAATAAAAATTTTTTAATAATCCAATCATCACTTATTCCCACTGCATTTCTAATCATATTATGTAATCCTTAAAGATCAAAATCATCAATAAAATTGGCCATTCTTGAAGAAGCATTTACTACGTTCGGACCGCAGTCAATTTGAATCATGGTACCACCCTAATATATGATAACAAATTTTGCATTCGACATTTTAGCCTAATATAAATACTAATCGTAATAATTTTTTCATTATATGTAGCGCAAAATAAAGAATTTGTTTAAAGAATAAATGTGCAATCACCAAGTATATCTCAAAAATAAATGAAATAAAAATCTTAACTAATAAAATATTCACATATATGCAACCAACAAGTGTATCTCAAAATGCCAACAATTTTTACCATACATATCTACATATTAAACAATTTTACCAATAATCAACCTATTAAATAACTTTACCAAATTATTTAAGAAATTAAATCATTTTACCAAACTATTTAAGAAATTAAATAATTTTACCAAACTATTTAATAAATTAAATAATTTTACCAAAGAATGCACATATTAAATAAAATAACAATTGACTAAATAATGGTTGACTAACTAATAATGTAAAAGCAAGTCGTTTTTCAGTAATTGTAACGAATAATAATGATTTTGTTTAACTATCATGGCGTACAATAGGAAAATGGAAAATTGATAAGTATGATGCACAGTTACACAAGAACATACCTCCAAAAATGTTCAATTTCGTCTTCAAATATTCACCTTGCCTCCTAATAACCTATAAAACCATAATAACATATAAATAAACATTTTGCACAATTTTTTTCAATTGTTTGCAATTGAATTGTCTCTTAACATAAGTTGTATACATGATTAGCATCATTTAATATTTTATATTACCTATCATAATAATATAATACATATTTTCACATAAGCTATTATTGATAAACATTTAAATAGTAGAAAAAAAATTTGTAATCAATGAATAAGCAAGTCATTCATATTTAATAATGTTAAAATATTTACATATTATTTCAAACATTCATATCATATTAAACTAGTAACCCAACTTGAAATGAACAAGAATAGAACCAATGAACTTAGCATAAAGTTCTTGTGGCAAATCGTAATTTTCATTAGGTTTCAATCTAAAATTTGACCTAATTCGCCTCCCACTACGAAGTTTATAACCGTTAGTGTATCCCTTTATTCTATCTAAGTCACAATATAAATACTGAAATGTAAATTTTTTTATAACTGATTTGTACTTTTTTATGTCTGGTTTTGTTTCCCAAAGATAATCAAGAATTCGTTTCCGATGAAATTCAGGCAAAACCGAATATACAGCTTTGTAATTATCATAGTCCCGTATTAAACAACCTTTCCAAATGATTTTTTTGGATTCTTGAATGCACTTGAATTACATAAATTATCAAATCATTATAATTATAAGGACTACAATTAACATCCATATTCATTTTCTTAAAATTTGCTATCATTTTGTCACGACCCGAGCCGAAGGTTCGTGACCGGCACTAGGGATTGGGGATACATAAGGCAACCAAATCTCATAGCAAGCCTTAAAAAATTCTCGCGGAATTAAATGATACACTTAACAATAAAATAATAAATGCACAATATTATAAAAGCATAAAACAATATTCTTTAAATATAAAATTTCAGTTCAGATACAATACTTAAAAGTTAGGTACAAACAAAATACTAATAATACAAATCTGAAATTTAAATACTACGGTGTCTAGAATTTAATTACATAGTACCCAATCTAAATTAACATACACAATGTAGCCGGTGAAGAACGAACTCGGCGCAAAGGAGGAATACTAATAGACTGACTGTGAGATCCTGAAAAAAAATAAATTGAGGGGAATCAGACCTCACTGAGTGAATTAATTTTATAAAATGTATGCTGGTTTTAAAAACCAATTATTAAAATTCTTTCTAAAATAAATTAGAATAAAATAATTATGATTATTAAAATCATTTACTTTTCTCGATAATATTATATCGAGTCTCTTTAAAATTTCTTAAATCAATTTAATATGAAATCTTGTATAAAACATTTAAAATAATTATTTTGGTGGAAAACTAGTAGAACCCTAAACCATTATTCTAATAGCTTTTCAACTCTTTTAATCCAAGTGACTGTCGTCCCGAGAGCAAAGCATCAACCGAGTTACTGCCACAATCATTTCACTTATTCCATATTGGATGTCCCGAGAGCAAAGCATCAACCGAGTTACATCCCTTTTTCATATCATTACCGGCCCGAGAGCAATGCATCAACCGAACTCAATCATATACATAAATATCATATACTAGATGTTACCCGTGCGCACGTGGTCCTAGTGATACCCACTAGGTAGCACGTTTTACCATTATCTCTAAATCAAATTTGGATTATAAATATCTAAATCAAGTAAATAATTAATTCATAAAAGAATGAATAAATAAGCAGTTAAATAAATAAATAACCATATCTTTTTAAACATGTGATATTTTAATTACTAAAAAAAATTTCATTTAAACGCACACAACACACATCTTATAAAATCAACTAACAGGTGGAGCGTGTCGGGTGACGCGTTCTCTGCTGCCCTAGTGCAACTGCTCGTGCCCCGGAGCTCTCTAAAATAAATAATATTTATTTAAAATATGCTTGTAAAATAATTAAATGAATTCATGAAATGAAGGAATGACGAAATTGACTCAATCTAAGACACAATAATAATCAGACTTAGAATTACGACACATGTCGGTGTCACATTTTACGAGAAATCTACCAAAAATTCGGCAGAGTTTCCCTTATAAAACGAACAACCCTCTACTAAAAGTAGAGTCGACCCTGTAAGAAAATACACTTCGAATATTTCCAAATCACCAAATCTCAGGTTGAGCCACCGAACTACACCAAATGCCCAACCGAGAACGAATTTTACAATAATCAATAAAATAATATAATTTTTCA
>CATIWM010289345.1:0-19587 GCA_949671775.1 Mallotus repandus
AAGAGAAAGAAAAGAAAAAATTTAAAAATTACAAAAAGGAAAAAAATAAAGGGGGGTAAAAGAGAAAATAAAAATTAAAAAAAAAAGAGCAAGAAAGAATAGGGAGCGAAGCTAAAAGTGTAATAAATAAAAACTGAATATATTTTAATAAATAAATTTAAAAATTAGACACTTTTAGTAAATTTCTCTATGGCTATTTCACACAAGTATAGTAATTCTGGTGGAGAGCCCGTATTGGCCCTTATCAGCCCAAAATTAATATTTAATGATAAGTAAATAAAAAGTTAGTAATATGAAATATATGTGCATTTTATACTATTCTTTCACACATAATTACTCTACAGAACTAATGTTCACAAGTGATATTTTTTTCCCATTACAAACAGGAAAGGGAGAAGAAAATTCTAAAAACATTTTAATCCCGTAAGTTTCAACTTTATTATTATTATTATTATTTTTCATTTGAACCATATATTATCAAAATATCAATTAGATAAGCTGACTTGGCATTATTTTTACTTCAGCAATATTTTGAGTTTAAGACTCCGTTTGTTTGTGCAAAGTTGCAATACTAAAAAGATAATAAATGAGAAAAAAAGATATTAGAAAATAAAAAAGAAACCAATAAATGAGGAGAGAATGCATTAAAAAATATATTGAAAAATGTTTTCCCACCTTTAAAATGAAAAATCATTTTCACTTGTTTTAAAGTAATTTTTCTTTTACTAGTATATTATTTTCTTTTAACTTATTATCTCTAACTAGGTAATCCAAATACTTAAAAAAATATATATATATTTTTCGCAAATAAATGAAATCTAAGTAGTTATATATATTGTAAAATTAAATTTGTTTTACTATTTTTATAGTTTTATTTAAATTGAAATAAATTAATTAAAATTTAGATAATTTTGATAAAAAAAAATCATATACTCAATTTATTCTCCCAATCATAAAATTAATATGAAGCAACGTATAATATAAATAATCAACAAGCATTGATTATTGAAAATAAATTAGTCCCTATCCGGAGACTCAATTCTCAACTCATAATAAATAAAACTACAATAACAAGTATTATATTCTAGGGTAATAAAAATAAAATAGGAATATAATATTAAATATTCCAAATAACAACGCCTGTGACGACATTTCGTACGATGGCATGCATCTGCGCACAAAAATTTTTCACTCCACGATACAGACATGTGATTGAAGTGCATAAAGGTATCTAATTTCAAATTATCATAAAACCCGTACAGCCGGTACACTGTCTTCATCGACTTTTACTTGAAAAAAGAAAAAAAAAACCGAATATGTTTACTTGTTGATTTCTAAGTCTTAAAAAAAAAGTTGTTTATAATTATTAGGGTTAATTGCATAAAAAATCTTAATATTTAGCAATTTTTACAATTTAATCATATTTTTTTTTCTTAACAACATAAAATATCAATTTATAAAATTTGGCAACTTAAATCAGCAATAAGATTTAAGTTGACCAGCTGCTTGTGTAGCGGCCTAAGACTGATCAACTAATCAACGTTAGATGCCACTAAAATACACCTCAAAACACACTGTTTTACCAAAAATCACGCAAAACACCAAATGAATCATTAAAGGTAAGTATACATTTTTTTTGAGAGGAAAATAATTGCATTAAGAAAGATTAAAAACATCATCAAGCAAGAGCATCCTTATGAACGATGGAGGCTCTTGCCACTCAATGGAACAAGCATGAGAATGAGCTACATGTGCAAGAGCATCTGCAACAGCATTTGCTTGCCTATAAACAAAACTAACAGACTCAACAAGACAAGATTTAGCCATATTACGACAAGAAAATAGGACACTACCAAACTCAGATAACTCAGAGATGAAACCATTGAAAGCATCTACAACCAACATCAAATCCATTTCCACAAGCACCTTACCTGCACCTAAATCACGAAGCCAACTTAGTGCCTCTTTCAGGCCTTCTGCCATTTTAGGAGAAACTCAGGTAGTTTACCTTTGAGTCCAATAGGCAATAACATGTCCCCAGTAATCCTGTAACACCATATCCAAAACCAAATGAAGCAGGGATCAAGAAATAAAAAAAAAATCAAAATTCAAAGAATCATGTACAAAGAATCTCTCAATGCTTACCTATCATGTACAAAGACAATTTTTAGGTGTAAGAATTCAAAAAACTGAAAATTCAAAGAATCATCAGACCCAGTTGGTCAAAAATCATGTAAAGGCTATGGAATCAGCGAGAGATGGAAGGACAACCGTTGGATTCGATGAGAAACTATCTGGGTATCGTCGTTTGAATTTTGAATTTTGAATTTGGGTTTTTTTATTGCATTTTGATAATAAAGATTTGAATTTAGGTTTTTGTTTGCATTTTGAATTTGGGTTTTTTTGATTGCATTTTTCTTTTCTTAATTGATAAAATAATGAGGAGCCAGAAGTGTGGGAAAGCTTCTTCTCTGCAGGGGCGATGGGGTCATACGGTATGGGTTTCCATTTTGATGAAGAAGAGCTCTGTAATTGAAATATGCGTGAAAGAGGTTGTTTTAGAGGAAGAAACAGAGATTGGGGAATGATGAAGAAGAAGCAACAGCAAAGGCTAAGAAGAAAAAAAATAAAGAAGTGGGATTGAGAGAAGGACATGAATAAAAAAAAAAGCTTCCTGCGTGTTTTTTCTTGTTCCAGTGTCCTTGCTAGGCCTGGGTTTTATTTTTCGTTCAAGTTAATTGATTACTCATATAGTAATCTCATTGCAGCTGAGGAGTTGTTGTTCTCCCAGATTTTGCTCCGTTTGTATCTGAGAGCTTTTGCTATTGTTCTGTTCCTATTGTTCAATATATCAGTAATTTCCAAAAAAAAAATAGAGAAGAGAAAAGAAGAGAAGAAGAAGAAGTGGAAGATGGACAAAATACAAGACGTGGCGACAAAGATAGAAGACGCGTGAATTTTAGTAAAATTGTGCGTTTTGGGGTGTATTTTAGTGTCATCTGACATGGATTAGTTGATCAGTCTCAAGCTGCCACGCAAACAGCTGATCCCCAAAAATCTTAACGATGATTCGAGTTGCCAAACTTTGTAAGTTGGTGTTTTATTTTGCTAAAAAAAAGATATGATTAAATTGCAAAAAGCGCTAAAGGTTAAGATTTTTTATGCAATTAACCCTAATTATTACAATTTTGATCTCAACAGGACTGCAGCAACACTAAATCATAGAATGTAGACAACTCTATCTATATATATATATACACACACACTTGAATCTTGGGTATGCTACGTGTTCTGTTCAGGAACTGAGGCTACCTTTTCATTTTCTCTCCAAAAGAATATAGTTGATTCCATAGGTACCGCCATGTTAGATATGTCCCACCTACTACAAGTAGGAGACAAGATTAGAAATTAAAAAAAAATTAAAGTATCTACTTTCGGTGCCATTAAGAGCACCAATTGAATTTTTTATTGTTTAAATATGGCTATAAATAGCCATTCATTTTGCAAGGATTTGGGCAGAGTAGTAGTACAAGTGTGAGTTGTGTGAGCCGTGCAAAGAGTGAAGAGTGCTATGTGTTTTGCAAATAAGTAGTGTGTGTGCAAGTGAAGTGTGGGTGTGTAAGCAAAAAATTGAGTGCTTAGAACGAAAAATAAATATTTTGAGAGCCAATTTGTGAGGGGTGTGAACCACAAATTGAGAGTTGTAATTTGTAATCCCATTATTTTATAGTGGAGGATTTAACCAGACTAGGTCTCGTGGTTTTTCCTTTTATAAGGTTTCTAAATAAAAAATTATTGGTGTCCTACTATTTATTTTTCTTTATTTTTATTCACTCATTGGTTTGTTTTACCACCTTGTTAATTTTATTATTTTAATTTGGCAGGCTACGTCGCCTTTATATTACTGTGCACACTTCACTGCCCTTATTTATTTTTATATCCCATTTATTATCTAGTAGAAAAATTTAATTAACCCCAACAAAGTGATATCAGAGCTTGGTTGGTTAAATTTTTTTTTATTTAGATAAAAATGGAGAATACAGGCAGTATGTTCAAACTGTCTCCAATAAATTACTCAGTTTAGAAGTCAATGATAGAGGATATTTTATAGATGAAAGATCTCTAGCAGCCTATCAAAACTATCAATGGTGTAGTCATTGGCAAGCCGATGGAGATGAAAGATGTAGATTAGGAAGTACTCAACAGAAAGTGTGCAGCTCAAATTAGACAGTGGATTGATAGAAGCATTATGTAGAGTGTTGCCAAAGAAACTGATGCCTACAAGCTGTGGGAAAAATTAAAGAAGAGATACGTACAACCCAATGCACAAAATGTAGCTAATTTGATACGCCGCCTCATTACTTTGAAATACAAAGATGGCAGCAATATGTCAGAACACATCAACGAAATTGAAGGTGTTGTAGATCAACTCTCAACAATGAAGTGTAGATTTGATGACAATCAATTGGTAATATTTCTACTGATCTCTTTGCCAAAAAGCTAGGATACACTTTTTTTATCTGTTACAAATTCAGCTCCAAATGGAAAGGTTACCTCGGAGATGGTAAAGGACAGATTGTTCAGTGAAGAATCCAGACGAAAGAAAAATGGTGAAACGTCTGAAGCTCTTGTGATAGAAAAACAAGAATAGTGTGGAAGAAATAAAAACAGACCTCATTAGAATCTACAAAGGGGCTGATCAAAATCTCGGTCAAGGAAAATGTCACTTGCCATCATTATGGCAAGTTTAGACATTTCAAAAGGGAGTGCAAAATATGGAAAGCTGAGCAATCAAGGAATCAACCAGCAGAAGCTCCACAAGAAAACACTGCAATAGCTAGAGACGAAGTTGAAGTTGTCTTGGATGACAAAATCATCAATCTCACATATCAAGATTAAACCTGGGTGGTTGACTCAGGTGCCTCCTTCCATGTCACTTCAAGGAAGGATATCTTCTCATTCTATATTGCTGGAGATTTTGGCTTGGTTCGGATGGGAAATGATGGAGCATCCAAAATTATTGGCATGGGAGATGTTTATCTAGAAACCAACTCTGGATGTGAATTGCTCCTAAAAAATGCATGACATGTTTCAGACATCAAACTGAATTTAATCTCCATCGGAAAGCTTGATGATGAAGATTACGAAAGTTATTTTGGCAAACAGAGGTGGAAGCTCACTAAAGGCTCTCTAGTGATGGCTAGAGGAAAGAAAATCAACTCTCTCTACATAACAGAAGCAAAGGTGCGGATAAACTCAGCAAATGTAATGGAGAAAGAAATTCTAATCGAGTTATGGCATAAATGACTCGGTCATATAAGTGAGAAAGGACTCCAAAGGCTAGCAAGGCAAGATCTTTTACCTGGGATTAAAAGTGTACATCTACAGAACTGTGTTGTTGTATTCATGAAAAATAACACAGAGTTGCATTCTGGAGTACCCTACCATCAAGAAAACCAAATTTTCTTGATTTTGTACATACTGATATGTGCACAATGCAAACCAGAAGTCTTGGCAATGCTTTGTATTTTGTAACATTCATTGATGACTGCTCTAGAAAATTGTGGGCATTTGGTCTAAAATCTAAAGACCAAGTGCTAGAAGTTTTCAAGGAACTTCACACAAAGGTGGAAAGAGAAACTGGAAGACAACTAAAGTGTGTTTGTGCAGATAATGGTGATGAATACAGAGGTCTATTTGAAGAATACTGTAGAAAATTTGGCATCAAGCATGAGAAGACGGTACCAAAAACACCCCAGCGTAATGGTGTTGCGGAAAGGATGAATATAACAATTTATGAAAGAATAAGATGTATGCTTTCAAATGCAAAATTGCCAAACACCTTTTGGGGGGAGGCAATGAGAACTGTAGTTGATCTAAGCAACCTGTCACCTTCAATTCCACTCAATGGTGACATACCACATAGAGTATGGATTGGAAAGGATATTTCTTACGAGCATTTGAAAGTGTTCGGTTGTAGAGCCTTTGTTCATATTCAATGAGATGAAAGAACTAAGCTTGATGAAAAATCCAAGGAATGTATATTCTTGGGTTATGCTCATAAAGAATTCGGCTACAGACTCCGGGATCCTGTTGATAAGAAAATCATTAAAAGCAGAGATGTTATCTTCTTTGAAGATCAAACCATTAAATATATCAAGAAAAAGGTAGATACCAAGCAAACAGAAGAATATCCAATAAATTTGGAGCCAGTTCCTCTACCTGCTAGTCATGATGAAGAGGGAGCCTTACAAGAAGATGATGAAGGGGGAGTTGGCAAGGGCGATGCTAATGAACCTCCTATTGTACAACCCAATTTGAGAAGATCAACTAGAGGTCGAGTAGAAAGCCGCATATACCCTTCATATGAGTTTGTGACATTGATTGAAAGAAGAGAACCAGAATTCTACGAAGAAGCAATTTTAGGTGAGCACAAAGAAAAGTGGGTAGAAGCTATACAAGAGGAGATAAAATCCTTGTAAGAAAATAATACCTTTGAACTGGTGCAACTTCCTAAAGGAAAAATAGCACTCAAGAATAAATGGGTGTTCAAATTGAAGCACGAAGAAAGTAACTCACATCCAAGGTACAAGGCAAGGCTAGTTGTGAAAAGCTTAAGGTAGAAAAAGGGCATCGATTTTGAAGAAATAATTTCACTAGTTATGAAAATGTCTTCAATCAGAGTAGCACTCGGGTAGGCAACTAGCATGAACTTGGAGATTGAACAACTTGATGTGAAGATAACATTTCTTCATGGAGATCTTGAGGAGGAGATTTACATAGAGCAGCCAGAAGGATTTGAAGTCAAAGGCAAGGAGAATCTTGTATACAAATTAAAAAAGAGCCTTTATTGATTAAAACAGGCTCCAAGACAGTGGTACAGAAAGTTCGAGTCATTCATGGCGAACCACGACTATATGAAGACAAACTCTTATTACTGTGTCTTTATGCAAAAATCCTCTGACGATAATTTTATAATTCTTCTACTGTATGTAGATGATATGTTGATTATCGGTCGAGAAATTACAAAAATAAAAGATCTCAAAAAGGAGATGAGCAAAACCTTTGCCATGAAAGATTTGGGAGCAGCTAAATAAATTCTTTGCATAAGAATCCTTCGTGATAGAAAGAACAAGAAGTTGTGGTTGTCTCAAGAAAAGTATATTGAGAAGGTGTTAGAGAGATTTAACATGGGCAATTCAAAACCAGCCAGTACTCCACTTGTGGAACATTTCAAGCTAAGTTCTAAGCAATGTCCAATAAGTGAGAAAGATAAAGAAGAAATGAAGAAAGTGCCTTATGTATTGGCAGTTGGTAGCTTAATGTACGCCATGGTATGCACTAGGCCAGATATTGCCCATGCAGTTGGAGTAGTTAGCAAATTTCTCTCTAATCCTAGGAAGGAGCACTAGAATGCAGTTAAATGGATTCTCAGATATCTCAGAGGTATTTCTAAAGTTTGTTTATGCTTTGGTGATGATAAACCTGTATTATGTGGATATACATATGCATATATGGTTGGAGATGTCAACACCAGAAAGTCAACCTCTGGGTACATGATGACATTTGTAGGAGGAACAGTGTCCCGACAATCAAAATTGCAAAAATATGTTGCCTTATCTTCCACTGAAGCTAAGTATATTGCTATTACAGAAGCTGTAAAAGAACTTTTATGGATGAAGAAATTCCTACAAGAGTTGGGTTACAAGAGTTGGGTCTCAGTGAAGATAAATTCATTCTATATTGTGACAGTCAAAGTGCAATCCATCTCAGTAAGAATTCAGCATTCCACTCAAGGTCAAAGCACATTGACGTGCGGTACCACTGGATTCATGATGTATTGGAGATGAAGATGTTTTCACTGGACAAAATCCGTACTGATGATAATGGGTCAAATATGATGACTAAAGCTTTAACTTCAGAGAAACTAATATTCTGCTCGAGAAAACAAGTTTATTTCCATGCCCCACTTAAGGCGTGAGGGGGAGATTTGTTAGGTATGTCCCGCCTACTACAAGTGGGAGACAAGACTAGAAATAAAAAAAAATTAAAGTATCTACTTTCGATGTCATTAAGAACACCAATTGAAATTTTGATTGTTAAAATATGGCTATAAATAGCCATTTATTCTGCAAGGATTTGGGCAGAGTAGTAGTGCAAGTGTGAGTTGTGTGAGCCGTGCAAAGAGTGAAGAGTGCTATGTGTTTTGCAAATAAGTAGTGTGTGTGCAAGTGAAGTGTGGGTGTGTAAGCAAAAAATTGAGTGCTTAGAAAGAAAAATAAATATTTTGAGAGCCAATTTATGAGGGGTGTGAACCACAAATTGAGAGTTGTAATTTGTAATCCCATTATTTTATATTGGAGGATTTAATTGGACTAGATCCTGTAGTTTTTCCTTTTATAAGATTTCCATATAAAAAATTATTGGTGTCCTACTATTTATTTTTCTTTATTTTTATTCACTTATTGGTTGATTTTACTGTCTTATTAATTTTATTATTTTAATTTAACAGACTAAACCGTTTTTATATTATTATGCATACTTCACTGTCCTTATTTATTTTTATGTTCCATTTATTATCTAGTAGAAAATTTAATTAACCCCAACACACTGACAATGCTATTAATGTCTGTTGGACTTAAAAAAAATGCCTGTTGCCTTACCCATTGGAAGAAGGAAAAAATAACTTAGCTGTTAATAATCGGAACGTGAGAATATTCGAGGACCCGTTAGGGATAGAACTTCTGATACAATCAACCGCAAAGGAAGGAAATGAGAACTAAAAATTTCAGTGTCTGCATCATTATAAAAGATTATACAGTTAAAATTAAAAGAAGGTGAGTTTTCATTTTTTAAATTATTCAATTAAATTATAGTTCCATTTTTTTAAAAAGATATTGATACTGTATTTATAGTTTCTATTTTGTTAAAACTATTTCATTAATAGAAATAGAATTAAAAGGAGACGAATTATTAAATTTGTAAAAAACTATTTAATTAGGGTTTATTTGTTTCATGAAAAATAAGAGTGATAATCAAAATTATTATCCGAATCAGAATAAGTGATTCAAATTTCTAGTGTTTAATTCATTAAATTTTTGTATGAGAATGGAAACAGATTCTCCATCAATGGGAATCACACATTTTCCTTACAAGGATAAAAAATAATTTTTCATTCCCATAAAATCAAGTCAAATTAATTATAAATTAGTCAAAATTTTAAATATTATCATATATAATTAAAATTTATAAAATATAATATTTTTTTAAATAATAAAATTGTAATACTTTATCTTTGTGTGATTATTAATATTAATATTATTATTGATATTATTATTATTATTTTATTGTTAATCAGTATTACTATTGTTGATATTTTTTATATTAAATAAATAAATATATATATATAAAGTTCAAGTAAGTGGGACCATTGAAAGTTGCACGTGGATGTGTATATGAAGGAGATCGTCTGTGCAGGAGAAGAAATTGATTTTTGGTCCTTATATTTTTTTTTCTTTTTTTTTTCTCTTTTCCGTTAACCACTCAAACGACTTTCGATTAACGTCAAATGGCTATCTGTCCATTCGGGGTATGCCAAGGACTCCGCTCTAAGGACTGACTGAATCTAAACTTCAATAGGGAGGGGGGCTCTCGGGCGTCCTACAAAAAAAACGTATGAGAGACGAAGGAAGAAAGTTCCATTTACGGAACCAATGACCTTAGTCCCAGGCATGACTTCGCCCCCGGAGTTGTATTTTAAACAAATGAGAGGCACCTACAATGCTTTGGGCCCAGTTTTCTCTATGCATGGCATTTAAAGTGAAAGAGAGAGAACTGTCTCGAATCATAGCTTCTTCTAATTCTCTTCTACCTTTCTCTATCTTTTATTTTGTGAGAAATTATCCAAAATTGTGCAGAAATTCTATTTCTTTTAGTCGGCCTTCTATCTTCGATCTACACTGTTCTGACAGATTTCAGATGACAAGGTTGGTTTCTTTGCTTTCCTCACATTACCAGGAGTTCGCCATCAACCACACATCCAATCTGCACCCGTAAAATATTTGACCAATATTTTTAGGTAATTTTGGTTTGTTTTTAGATTTAATTATTTGGTAAATATTTTGGGTTGTTTGAAGCTATTTTTGTGTTCTACTAATTGTTAGGAACATTTTGGTATATTCGGTTTTTGTCAGATGTTATGTTTTTCAGGTGAGGAATAGTGATTCTGGCAATTTTCGTAACTGGAGCTAGGTCTGACTCACAGATTTTGAGATAAAAATTTTGGAAGTGTTTTGGTGGAAATTTCTTAATTTCCATTTAAATTGTTTTATTTTACCAAAATAATTTCTAATAGTCTTAAATGTCATATTTAGGATATTCCTAAGTCATTTTTATAAATTCCTTTATTTTAATAATTTTCTGGATTTTCAGTTTTTTTTATGAAATTTATTTGTATACATAAGCATGTTTTAATTAAATACTATTTATTTTAGAGAGTTTCAGAGCGGAAGTCGTGGTATTTGGGTAGCCAAAAACGCATTGGCCAACAAGCTCCATCTGTGAGTTAATTTTATGAAATATGTGTTGAGAATATTTAAATTAGAATTTTCACATGGTTAATATAATATTTGAGTTGATTATGTGAAATTATTTATGATTATGTATTTTTTCATATGCATGATTATTTATTTTACTATTATGAATAATATTTGGAAAGGCTGTATTATTTATTTTAATTATTTACGATATAAATTGATTTGTAGGAATGGTAAAACGTGCCACCTGGTGGGTGTCACTAGGACTGTAGGCGCACTAGTAATGATCTGTGAGTCAGCTATTTGTTGATTGTGAGCCCTGGTTGAGCATTGCTCTCTGGGTAGGATTATGGATTGTGAGCCCTGGTCGAGCATTGCTCTTTGGGCAGGATTAGTGAATTTTGGGCCCTAGTTGAGTGAGACTCTTTGGGTAGGTTAATGTTACTAGTTGGACCTTGGTCGAGCTTGCTCTCTGGGCACCAGTATACATTTGGTGTAAGAGACCGACTGTGGCTGGACCTTGGTCGAACTTGCTCTCTGGATCCGACAGTCATTTAGATTAAGAGAGCCGAAATGCTAGTAGAACTTGAGGTTTAAGGTTCTATCATGTTTTCCATCAAAGGTTTTAATTTATATGATTTTGAAAGAGAGTTCTGTGCTAAAGGGATATGTGAATTTTGGAAAGGATTCCATATAAATATAAATTGAGTAAAGTAAAGGATTTTAACAATTTATTTTTATTAGAAGGGTTTTAAATAAATGTTTTAAAACCAATATGCATTTAATAAAATTGATTCACTTAATGAGGTTTGATTCCCCTCAATTTATTTTTTCAGGATCTCACAGTTAGATCAATCCTGAATAACGCCTACACTGAGTTTCTTCTTCACCGGTTATTTTGTGTAGGTGTGTTTGATATATGAATTGTGTATTAAATTCTAGACACCGTAGTGGTAGATTGTTTTGTATAACTTATGTTGTGGATTTTATTTATTTGGAGTTGTAGGAAATTGATTATGGTGAATTTAAAAGTTGATGAATTTTATTTGCGAAATTTTTTTTAAGGCTTACTATGGGTTTCAGAAACTTCACGCTTTTCCAATCCCTAATGCCGGTCACGTGCCCCTTTGGGTTCGGGTCGTGACAAAAATAAAATATGTAAATTTACAATAATAATTATTCAATATATTTTTATATATAATATTGATTCTGATTCCAATTTCTTATCAAACCAAACACTTTATTAAAAATTTCATTTTGTTTCCAATCCCCTTCTATTCTAATTCCGATTCCGAAGTATGAACCAAACGATCCCTAAGTTATATTTTCTATTTTATAAAAACTATTTAGTATAATTTCACAAGTTATAAATGAATTAAGTATAATTATAAAATTATTTTTTGATAATTTTTTTACTAAAATAAGGAAATTAAAATATTATATAAATATTTGTAATTTTTAGGCGTCTTTTTATTTATCTATCAAAAAATAGGGAGGTAATTATATTATTTAGGGGCAATTTGACCTTTATTGAAAATTTAGAGGCTAAATTGATTCTAAAAACTTCAAAATAACTAATTTGATTTGAATGAAAAGTTTGGGGAATAATTAATCCTTATTCCAATTAATTAGATATTAAATGTTATTATTTTGAAATTACCAAATAAGGGTAAAGAAATTAATACATTATGGGAGTAACAATTAATTTTCTTTAATTCCAACCTAAACACACTCTTAGCGAGATATTTAACCTAATTAGACATTTATTTCAAGTTCTATACTCTCTTTGTTCCTAAATAATTGTCGTTTAAGATTTCTTCACATAGATTAAGGAATGTATTTAATACATGTGTAAAATACTATACTACCCTTATAATAATTGTTAGCTTTATATGTAGTTCCAAAATGAGTAGATATCTATTCAATTAATTCTCCTATATTAAATAAGGATGAAAGAGGAAAAAAAGTAGTTAAAATGTATTGGTAACTTAAAACGACAATTATATAGGAATAAAATTAGACTTTTAAAATAACAATTATTTAGAAATAGAGGAAGTATAAAAAAGCCACACACAAAAATCAAGAATACAACACACTCCTTCACAAAACAATGGCACTTAACTAAACTTAGTGAATTAAAATCACCACTTCATTTAAATGATATGTATCCTACGATTTCTTCACTTTTAAGCAAGCTCATTAAATTTTTATCGTTGGCCTGTTGGAAATTTACATTTCAAGAAAGAACCGTTTTATTTTACTACTCTCTCCGTTCTCTTTTATTTGTCACTTTAGATAAAATGAAAAATTTCATTTAATTGTCACTTTTATACTATTAATAAAATTTAAATCCTTTTTTGCCAATTTTATCCTTATCCTTATCAATCGAAAATTATTAATGCTCAATACAAATTTTTAATCTTTCAAAAACCAATTAGTCTCTCAACTCATTTTTCTCTTAAATTTAAGACTAATTAATTGTTTTTTAATCCAAGTGAAACTCTTTAAAGTAAGAGATAAAAAAGAACGGAGAAAGTATATTGTATCATTTATCACCTAATATTGAAAATCATAATTTTTATTTTTTCTTTGAACATATTATTCTACTATTGGAATTTCTATTATTTTTTTAAATTAAGTAAAAAATTAACAGTAATACCTTTTAATAAAATATGGAATACGTAATATTATTTTTAGCGTTGTTTCTTTAATAGATCAAGCACTTTTCATGTAGAAACAAAAATTATTGAGTTTTTATTTATTTATTTTTAATTTAATTATTTAAATTTTTTATGAAAATTTTTGTTGAGATACATAAGTATTATTTCTTAATTATTTAACAATAATTTTAGTATAAATTTTTATAAAAAGGGTAATTAGCATAATATAATTAGAAACTATAATTTTATATGTAATTTTTTACACGGGTTTAGAGAATGTTGGTCCACACATACACTTGTGGACACGAAAATGGAATTGAACCTATGTAACACAAAATCAATCAGGATTGAATCCACATAACACAAAATCAATTAGGGTTGAATCTAAGTAAGATAAAATTAATTGGCTTATATTAAGATCTAATTTACATCACTTATATGTTGAGCCTAGTCTCATTTAATACATAAAAATGGAATTGATCCATATAGCATAAAATCAATTGACTTATATTAATACCCAATTTACATTACTTATATATAACTTGAAATTCTTATAGTGGAATTCATTCACATCTCCAACATTATAAATGTCAATCATGATTAAATCTTCACCATATAATCACAACATTGCTAAAAGATGTTACTGTTATATCTATATATTCTTTTTTTAGAGGAAAAGAAGAACTGTTCATTCATTAAAAAATAAAATATATTTTGATGAGTAAATAATATAAATAAAAGTATAATAAAAAAATACCAATAAAAACTATCATTTAAATTGTAAAATTATTTGTCGTCTTTTTTTAATCGCGTTGATAGAACTATTTTAATTTGCAATTCGGCAATCCGTTCGATAATTTGTATGCTCAACTCCATGACATTGATTAACCATAAATTGACTTTTTAGTCTTTCTTAAATTCAATTACAGAAATACCAACAAAAATTTCAAAACAAAAAGAAATATAGATTAGTGAATGTTGTAGCTCATTCATTAGCAAGAGCAACAGCTTCCATGCCTGATCAAAGGGAGTGGAATGTTTGTTTTCCTCCCTTTATTGCTGATGTATTGCTAGCAGATGTGATTTACTGACATTTTCTTTATTTCACAAAAAGAAAAAAGATAGCCACCAAAATTCCATAAATGATATTAAAAATTTTATGAAGCAAAATTCAAAAGTTTCAATAAAAAACAAACAGATCATAAATATATATTTATTGGATGCAAAGAAACAAAAAAAAGCATAGAAAATAGAAAAAGAACAACAATAAACCATGGCCACGTTGATCTAAGAGATGATGCAGTGGTAATTAAAAAACAAAAATTTTTTACAAAAAAATTCAAAGAGAAAAGAGAGAAGAGACAGCTACGATTTCTCATGCATCTTCCTAATGTTATTTGTTATTTGTTCATCTTATATATCTATTTGAAAGCTAAGCCACGATTCTGATTGTTTCTCTTTTGAGGCCTTGTTTTGATATTTTCTTAGCTTGTTCATCTTCTGTATCTTTCCATGAACTCGACCATAGCTACCCTCACAGTTGGTGTAGATAGACCATTCCATTTAAGCTCTCACGAATTCTCTGAGAATCTATTCCAATTCTCGGATAAAAAGCCTGCAAAGATGGTTAAAGTGGAGTAATTTAGTGTCTGTAAGAAAGCTTCAAAACTGGCTGATGCTAATTAAGTGTAGCTAGACACGTACTTTAGATTTAATTGTATAGATGATACGATCCCCAACATTATGATATGAAAAGCTTACTACTTCAGCTCCTTCTTCTTGAAGAACTCGAATAATATCATGTAGCTTGAAGTTGTTGTTCGCCCCACTAATCAAATTCACTTCTACAATAGAATCATCACCACTTCTTATGTCAAGAACTGGTGTCAATATTCTTGAGCTGCCTGTGGCCGATTGATGATGGTCCATGTAAGAATTCTGATCATCATAGAGTCCTTCAGCTTGTGCCTTCCTTAGCTTCAGTTCCTCTATTCTTGCACGCATCTGTTTCACCTGACTTGTGGCTTCATCAAGTAGTTTAGGCATTGACATCTGTGTGACAAAAAAGAATATTAGAAAAATAGAAGATTTTGCATAGTATACTGCAAAATTTATTAATTCTAGGAAACCTTGGATTGGGGACGAAGAACAGAAGCAAGAGAAGAAAGGAGATCTTTCATACGAGTTCTTCGATCTCTTTCTTTAATGTTTCGCTGGAGCCTAGATAATGAAACATCCTTATTTTCCATATTGATTAATTCTACTACTACGACATTCCCTAGGAAAAAAGAAAAGTGTTTGGAGATGTAGCATTTATGACATTGTCATTTTACACATATATATGGACGTGAAGTCGCACTTTCTGTAAGAATCCTAAATGACAAAATTAATGCAGAGAATTATACGTGCTGCACAAGGAACGAGGACCAAAAAAAAAAGGTTGGTACTTAATTAATTAAGATAGAATATGATTAAATAAGAGGACAAAAGTGAACAACATTTTCAAAATTCAACAATAATGGCGCCAGTTTATAGTACATGGGGATCTCAGAATTCAACAAATGATTGTACGGCGACCTCCAGATGATCCATGGATCAAGCTAAATACAAATGGGGCTGTGAATGGCAGCTCGAAGCTAGCAAACAGCATGAGGATTATTAAGGGACAGCTGTGGACGATGGCTTGGTGGGTTCATGATGAACATTCGAATTGCCTCGGGGACAATGGCAGAATTGTGGGGTGTGTTTGAAGGACTGTCATTAGCTCGGGATATGGGGTTGAGCAAAATAATTCTTGAATCGGACAGTAAATGTGTAGTTCAGTTATTAAAGCAGGAGGAGAATATGGTGAATTATTTTTTCTGCAATTATCCATTCGATCAAAATCTTGTTGAAAAGGGACTGGTACGTGGAAGTCTCCCATGTTACAGGGAGGCCAATTTTATAGCTCACTGTCTTTGCTTCAGAAGTGACGAAAGTTCCTACAGGATGCCAAAGACTTCAGAACATGCCCGAAAATCTGAGCAGTAGGTCATGGTGCAGTGGGCATGTATGCTACAACAGACTCGTTTGTGCTTACTGTTATGAGTTTTTTTTTTTTTGTTCTTCTTGTTAGCCTCCATTTGTTGACCAAAACAAAAAGTAAACAGCATTTTCATGTTTTGTACTAAATGGTTACAAATAGTTTTGGAGGTAAAAATATGTTCATATTACTATAGAGATTACACATTTAGACTCTTTTTTGTAAATAATGTTTACTTTCATTATTGGTAGGGTATATTATTTTTAACATGTATAAGAAAAATATTAGAAAAAAAATGTATTTTATCCCATACAAACATATTTTCCCATAAAGAAAATTTAGGAACACTCAAACATTAAAAAACAAAAAATATTAATTTAAACTTTTCACTTGATAAAAGTATTTTTTGAAGAAACTTGATAAAAGTATTAAATAACTGTTTAATTTGTTTTATATTTGTGTCATTTACTAATAGATATTTGTATGATATCTCCCTCCCCGTCCCAATGATATTGGGTCTTGTATCAAGTCAAAAAAAAAAAAGGTTTCAAATATAATTTTTTTATGCAGAAATTAAAAAATTTTATAGAATGAGATTATTTTTTTTGTTTACATATTTCCTAATTATTTTGAAATGGGATGAGATAAATTTATACAAATATTTTTTAAAAAATTTGCATAAAATTACATGTAAGATTTTTTAATTTCATATTAATTAGCAATAGTAGATTTCATGAGTATGAAACAAAATATGCTATTTAACATGATTGTTAAATAAAGAGTTTAAATATTTTCTTTAGCAAATTTATTTTTAAATATTATTAAATTTTTAAGGGAAATTTACCCCTCTTTATGAATGTTAGGGATGAAAATACATTTTTATTTGATATTTTTTCTTATACAAGTTAGAAATAGTGAATTATACTGATAGTGAAAATAAATACCATTTATAAAAAGGCTTCTATATGTGGTTTTTAAAAGTGATACCCGAATTTGTACCTTAAAAAAATATTTATTGACTAATATAAGATTAGATAAAAATGTTAGAGATGTATTTGTATATTTTCTCTAATTAGCGTGACATTTTGAACCGGTGAAAGTGACAAATCATATATTAATATATATTTTATTTGATATTTTAAAATATAAACAAAGTAAAATAATTTAAATATATTAATTAAATAGATTTGAAAAATGAAAATTGTAAATTATGTAATTGCACGGTTAAATGTGACAAATATACATCACCCATGTTCGAGCTCACTTAAGAAATAGTTGGACGGCTAGTAAGGAAATAATCAAATGGTAACTCCTTTCTAAGGGCATCATGAGATATAGAATTCGATTTTTGTCGCCGTCAATTTAAAAGGAAGAACTATTCTTATAATGTAATTCATCCAAATTTAGGTTATACGATTTTTCTGTTAACCAAAAAAAAAGAAATAGTTGGACTGAACATGAGAAAAAAAACAGAAATAGTTGGACTGAACATGAGAAGATGCATTCATGTTAAAAAAAGAAATAGTTGGATTGCAGGGGAAGATGCATTCATGTTAAAAAAAGGAATAGTTGGACTGGACAGGAGAAGATGCATTCATGTTTGAATAATGGCCACGTGATTTTCTTCATTGATGCAGCGTCTCATGCGCCACCCTACTGTAAATAATAATTTGTCTTTTTCAATATTTCACTTTTTGTGACTACCATGGAACACAAAAATTCAATTAATTACCAATGGCTACGTGATTTTCTTCATTGATGCAGCCTCTCATGCGTCACCCTACTATAATTAATAATTTGACTTTTTCAATATTTCACTTTTTGTGACTAGCATGGAACATAAAAATTCAACTAATTACCATTGAAATTATAAATGGCACCCCATCAGGCCAGGCTGTTGGAGGGCACCTGGTGGGTATCAGTTCGGACCCTTCCTCCTCTTCTTTGGTTAAAAAAAAAAAATTATAAATGGCAGCATTTGTTACTTTTCACATTTGAACTTTATCATTTTCATCTATAACACTCCTCAATTTTAACTGTGACCAATAATACATTTAAACTTTTATTTTAAATCCATTTCATATCTTAAATCAATTTTTTTAATTGACTGAACTTATAACATGCCGGAGTGTACAAGCGAGTGAAAATCATGTGTCTTAGAGCAAGTAAAAAAAAAAAAAAAACTCACACATATATATATTATAATAAAATATACAACAAGGATTAAATTATTATTTGAAAACAAACATAATTTACAATTGCATCCCTTATCTTTATCTTCTCATTTATGTCATCTTGTTAAACCATCACTACCACATGCCCTTCATGCATTATCCAAACTATCACCATTCTTCACAAAAGGTTCCATTTTTTTCATGCATGAACACCGTCTGATTTCATTAAAATAGCTGTAAACTAAAGAAAAAAAAATGATATCAAAATTAACTCAGAAATCTTTAAATAACAATGAAAGCATTTCATCAAACTGGTGGTGAGCACAAATTTTACTATTGCATTCTCCATACATCCACCACCATATCATCATCATCATCCAATTAAATAAAAAAAAATTAATCATATAAAAAAAAGAGTTTAAACTTTCTTTATGTGCTTTTCAACAGCAATCTTAGTAACTTCAGTAGTGCTAATGTCTCTAACCTTGAGATATCACCACTGCAGCAGCAAACTTCAAATAGGGACCATTTCAACCCCATATATCAATCATCAGCATATAAAAGTTTTGATAAATAATTTACAATTGCATTGAAGAATTTTGGTGAGTTTGTAAATTCAAAACGGGCTTTTAAAACTTTTGATTGAGAGCTTTGAGATGAACATTAATAAAAATTTAAAATGGGCATTAAACTCTATGAAGTGAAGTATAAATATTGTTAAATAAATTATCGAATTACATATTAAAATAGCTATTAAAGAACAATGACGAATAATTTCATATTTTAAATGAGAGTTTATTCTAATACTTTTAAATTGTACTATGTTTATCAAGATATATTTTTTTGATCCTTTTTATTTCAAAAATAGTAATTTTTTTTAACTTTATAAAATTACTTATTATTATTCAAGGTTTTTAAATGCATTCATTTTATAAAATATTCATTTAACACACTTTATCAATAAAAATAAGTTGTAAATTAATTTTATCTTATTTTCTTAACAACAACAGTAGTTTACTTAAAAAAATTGTATCGTTTCTTTTTAAGAAAATCCTAAATGTGGTTTACCCATTATTCTTCAAGGTTTAAGGTTTATCAATCACTGAACAAATGTACGGGTTAATATAACGCATTTCGAAGAGAAAGAAAATTCGAAGAGATGTTTAAACATAGAAATTCATCTTTATATATATATA
>CATIWM010289365.1:0-15021 GCA_949671775.1 Mallotus repandus
GTGCTGAGCTAATTGTCAAAGATTGCTTATTTTCAGGCTTTGCATTTGACTAGTATTTTTACATGCTTCTTGCTTATCTTTATTTTTATTTAGCTCTTGCACAAGAATTCTTTGATTTCCAACATCCAAGATACTTAGTTCCATGTCATGAGCGCGAGTAGCTAACTCTTCAAAAGTACTTGGCTTTACTCCTTGAAGAATATAGGATAAACCCCACTTCATCCCTTTGATGCACATTTCAATGGTAGATATTTTAGAAATTCTATCTTTGCAATTCAAGCAAAGGCTTCTCCACCTTTGAATGTAATCAATGATAGGCTCATCTTTCCATTGGCAAGTAGCAGTAAGCTCAATCATGCTGACTATGTGGCGAGTGCTATAGAAACGATTAAGAAATTCTTATTCTAATTGCTCCCAACTATCTGAGGAACCAGCTTTCAGGTCTGTGTACCAATCAAAGGTGTTGCCCTTCAATGATCGGACAAATTTCTTAACTAACAAATCACCATCCACGCTAGCATTATTACAAGTTTTGATAAAATGAGCAACATGTTGCCTTGGATTACCCTTGCCATCAAATTGTTGAAACTTTAGTGGTTGGTAATTTGGAGGTATTTTTAGCATATCAATTCTTTGTGTGTATGGCTTTGTATACATATAAGAGAGTTGAGTCAGAATTTCCACCTGGTCTTTAACAACTTTTTTGATGAGTTCTTTGAGCTTAGTAGCAGGAAATTGAATTGTTGATTGCCATAGTTGTGGAAGTACTTCCATCCTTCATTTTCTTGAGAAAGTTTTGTTGAGTTAATAATAAAAATTTCTATTTTCCCCAAATATTCACGGACCATACAACCCTGGAATAGATAGAGCATTTAGATTTTGAAACGATTGCGCATTCCAGGTTTGGAAGGGTCTAACTTTCAGGTCTGATTGAACTGTGGGGCCCATAATATATCAAAATGAAGCTGATTCAGAGGTCTACAAGGGGTGTTACTACTATAGCCATAACACAATAGCTTCAGGCCCAAAATCCATCGCTTAGGGCTTCAAATTTCAGTTTGAGCTTTCATGTTTATTTTAGGGGTTTTTTTTGTTTTTGTTTTGCAATTTTTAGCTAGGATTTTTTACTAAACAATGTTTGTTTGTCATTTTTAGATGTTTTGAGACATTTTTGTTAAGTTAATAATAAAAATTTCTATTTTCTCTAAATATTCATGGACCATACAACCCTGGAATATATAGAGCGTTTGGGTTTTGAAACGATTACGCAATGCAGTTTCATAAGGGTCTAACTTTCAGGTCCGATTGCACTGTGATTCCCATAATATATAAAAACAAAGCTGACTCAGAGGCCTACAAGGGGTGTTACCACTATAGTTGTAACACAATAGCTTCAGGCCCAAAATCCATCATTTAGGGCTTCAAATTTCAGTTTGAGCTTTTATGTTTATTTTGGGGTTTCTTTTTATTTTTTTGCAATTTTCAGCTAGGGTTTTTTATTAGACAGTGTTTGTTTATCATTTTTAGATGTTTTAAGAAATTTTTGTTGAGTTAATAATTAAAATTTATATTTTTCCCAAATATTCACGGACCGGACAACCCTGGAGAATATAGAGCATTTAGATTTTGAAACGATTGCGCAATGCGGGTTCGAAAGGGTCTAACTTTCAGATCTGAATGCACTGCGGGGCCCATAATATATCAAAAAGAAGCTGACTCAGAGGCCTATGAGGGCTGTTACCGCTATAGCCATAACATAATAGCTTTAGGCCCAAAATCCATCATTTAGGGCTTCAAATTTCAGTTTGAGCTTTTATGTTTATTTTAGGGGTTTTTTTTTTACAATTTTCAGCTAGGGTTTTTTCCTAGCCAGTGTTTGTTTGTCATTTTTAGATGTTCTGAGATAGTTTTATTTAGTTAATAATAAAAATTTTTATTTTTCCCAAATATTCACAGACCAGATAGCCCTGGAATATATAGAGCGTTTTGATTTTGAAATGATTGCGCAATGCGGATTCGAAAGGGTCTAACTTTTAAGTTCGATTGAACTGTAGGGCCCATAATATATCAAAACAAAGTTGACTCAGAGGCCTACGCGGGGTGTTACCCTTATAGTTGTAACACAATAGCTTCAGGCCCAAAATCCATCGTTTAGGGCTTCAAATTTCAATTTGAGCTTTTATGTTTATTTTAGGGATTTTTTATTGGTTTTTTTACAATTTTCAACTAGAGTTTTTTCCTAGACAGTGTTTGTTTGTCATTTTTAGATATTTTGAGATAGTTTTATTGAGTTAATAATAAAAATTTCTATTTTCCCTAAATATTCACGGACCAGACAGCCCTTGAATATATAGAGCGTTTGGATTTTGAAATGATTGCACAATGCGGGTTCGGAAGGGTCTAACTTTCAAGTCTGATTGAACTGCAGTGCCCATAATATATTAAAACAATGCTGACTAAGAGGCCTACGAGGGGTGTTACCACTATAGCCATAACACAATAGCTTCAAGCCCAAAATCCATTGTTTAGGGCTTCAAATTTCAGTTTGACCTTTTATGTTTATTTTAGGGTTTTTTTGTTTTGGTTTTTTTGCAATTTTCAGCTAGGGTTTTTTCTTAGACAGTGTTTGTTTGTCATTTTTAGATGTTTTGAGATAGATGAAGGATCAAATTCCTATATAGGATCAAATGTGAAATATAGACGTTTAAGCTTAGGAAGATGTATAACAAATTGGGAAAATAAGTAAAGGGAGTCCTGACTTCGAATACCGTTGAAATTGAAACATGCATTCTCAAGCACAGGAACATTATGGCATGTGAACTTTCTCACCCAACCCATGTACTTAAAGGTTTTAAACTTTTTACCTTTAAACATTTTAAGATTATCAAGTTCAATAACCTTGAAGCAATTAGAATTGAAAATAACAATTATTTTAAACGGGGCAATGGACCACGGAAAGGGTGATTTTCGCGCTCGAGTATACATTCCTTGAGCATCAAGCACTCAAGGTTCAAGCAACCAGAAATGATATTGTCTTAATGAAATTTAGATAACTCTATATAGTTGATTTTAAGGTTTGTTATACAATTGAACCCTTCATAATGTTCAAGAGACGGAGTCAATATACAACGACCTATATGGAGATGTTTCAAGCTGCAGGTGGGTGATGGGAGGAGGAGGTGACAAGGGAAGTTGTAACTGTGATAAAAAGCAAAAGCAAAAGGAGGTTTAAGGTTAAGCGAAATTTTTTTAGCATTCATGGCAATGGCAAAAGTAATCCATTCATCAATATAAGATGCAGAGTCATTGTCAAGACCAAAAGTAAGGTGGAAGGTGTCTATTTTTTTGCGATTAATATGATAAGACTGCAGAACTTGTGAAACAACAATCAAGAATTTGGTCTTAAATTTATAGAAATACTTATAAGTCTATATAGTAATTTGATTAATCTCATTAATAGAAAGAAGATCAAAGTGAAGGTTTGATGAGAATGAGCATAGAAACCTCCATTTGTGAGACAATAACTTAGCCTTAACAGCTTTTCTCAATGGATTCATTAACTTGCTGTTTTAGTTTATATACCCACTTACAGCCAATCACATTTGTTGTTTGTGGTTTAGGCACAAGACACCAAGTGTTATTAGACATTAGAGCTAAATATTCTTTATCCATGGCTTGTATCCAACATTGTTTGTTAATGGCTGAAGCAAAGGTTTTTTGTTCTTGATCAGTAGGTGGATGGTAATCAGTGTGCATGGTAGAGAGTAAAGATTGGATATGTTTTGGTTTTTGAGTTCCATCACATGTTCGGGTTATCATAGGATGGATGTTTTGAGTTAGTGGTTGTGTAGAGTTTGAAGTGGTGTGTAACTAGGTACGTGCACGGTTTATAGGTGATATAGTATCATGAACAAGAGTGGATAATTTATTCGATGATGAGGATGAAGGTAAAGAAGATGTAGGTGGTTGAACATTATCTTGTGTAGATGATAAAGGCAAGGGTACTTGTTGTTGGTTAGAAGAGATTGATGATGGAAAAGAGATAATATCAATCTGATGTAGAGGTTTAATAGGTGAGGATAAAGATTGATTGCTGATAGGAGACATATTGGTGGAGGAGTTTTGCAGTTGGAGATGTGGTAAAAAATCCAAAGTTGTTGGATTTGAAAAGGAGCCAAAAGTAGACTTCAAGATAGACTCTTTTAGAGTAGCAAAAGAAGTCAAGGAATGGAAATTCATCCTCAACAAAAGTCACATGTCTGGATGTATAAACCTTGTTAGTTGCTAAGTCATAACAGTGATAACAGTGATAACCTTTCATATTGACAGCATAGCCAATAAAAATACATCATCTGGATTGTGGTACTAACTTATGAGGTATTGGATGTGTGATGTGAGCATAGCAGAGACACCTAAACACCCTGAGGCCTACAACATCGGGATATCTACAAAATAACATCTCAAAAGGAACATTAAAAGCAATGGAAGTATGTGGTATTCGATTAAGAATATACACAGCATAATATAAGGCTTCAACCCAAAATTAAGAAGGCAAATTAGCCTGAATCAGCATAACTCTAACTATATTTAACAAAGTGTGATGCATTTGTTCAGCCATTTAATTTTTTTCCAGGGTTTATGGATAGGAAATGCGAGTGACAATTCCGCTATCTTAAAATAATTTTTGGAACTTAGTATTTAGAAATTCACCCCCTCCATTACACTGGAATTTTTTTATTGTCATTAATAATTGATTTTCAACTTCCTTTTTAAATTGGACAAATTTATCAAAGGCTTCACGTTTACGCTTTAAAGGATAAATCCAATAAAATTTAGAATAACCATCCAAGAAAAGAACATAATATCGATACCCAGAAAATGAGGGTACAGGGGATTGCCAAACATCCGAATGAATTATAGAAAGAGGACAAGTTGCACCATTATTAGAATCAAAAAAATAAAGTTTAATGTCCTTGCCAAGTTTACAAGCATTACAATTAAAATTTGACTGTCGTACAGAGCAAAGATGAGAATTGGAACTAAGAAACTTGGACAAAACTGAAGACCCTGGATGACTTAGTCGCCTATGCCATAATGATGATAGAACTTTAGAAGTAAAAAAGGCTTGAGGTGATGAGGCAGTAGTAGAAGGACTAGTCAATGGATAACGAGGTCCATGACTATTGGAATGAAGAAGAAGAGTCTGTGATATTGGTTCCTTCATAGATAAACCATTAGAGTTAAAAATCATATCAAACTTATTAGTTAAAAATCATATCAAACTTATTATCATGTGTAAAGCGACGAACAAAAACAAGATTGTAAGTAAAAGAAGGGACAACAAGAACATTTTTCAGAGAAAATTATGAATTAAAACCATCAATCTTCTTTTGTCCAGTATGAGTAATGGGAAGTTGAGAACCATTTCCAATTTTAACATTTTTAAAACTAGTGTAAGGTGTGAATGAATTAAGAGTACCTGTGGAATGAGTCATATGGTGAGTAGCACCAGTACCAGCTAACCATGTAGACACTGAGGGATTTAGCTCTTGTAGATGTATACCAGCATATGGTTATTTGTCACTGAGACTAGTAGATTGTCGAGGACAGTTCTTTGCCACATGATAATACTCATCACATAATTGACATTGCACATGACTATCACCAAGAATTGATCTAGCGGAGTGAGAAGTAGAAAGACCATAAGAAATAAGAGAACCAGTATTCCATGGTTGATGTGGAGAAAAATTTGTAGAAAAATTATTTCTACCATGAGAAGATGATCCATAAAACCCACGGCCACTTGAAGGAAAAGAGGCTTGTATCCTTAATTCCCAACACCAGAGTAGATAGGTAGCCACCCCCTTGACGTCCACCATGTGGATTACTACTATGCCAATTACCATGATTGTAAGTGCCTCGACCTCGTGAAAGTAGAAAAGCTTGTGAGTTATCAGCAGATATGGTGTTTGAATTATAATTGAGGCGACTTTCATGAGCTAATAAGAATGAACATAATTATAGAAATGTTAGAAGTGGCTTTCGAGCTAACATGACAATGATAACATCATAATAATCAGAAGAAAGACCAGTAATTCTCTGTAGAATGAGATCTCTTTCATCAACTGAATGACCAATGGAGTATAATGAATCAGATATAGATTTGATATGATTTAGATAGTCCATCATCAAGCAATTTCCTTTGGATGCTTGATTAAAACTAAGTTTAAGTTAGAGATATTTTGCATTAACATGGTCATGAAAGAGATTTGCAATCTGACTCAAGGTCTCATATGTAGTCAAGGGTTCACAAGGACGAAGAACATGTTTAAGAATCTCAAAGGAGATTGTTTCTAAGATTGTTGCATGTAGCCATGAAAGAATTACATAGTCTACTTATTTCCATGTGAGATAAGCAGGATTAATAGAAACAACACCATTTAAATCGGTGTGAGTCTATAAAGGGCAAGATGAAGGACCATTAATATAATCATAGACTTGATAACAATGAAGAATATTAACAAATAAAGTCTTCCAGATAAGATAGTTTGAGAAATCAAGAACTTCAGGGATATTATTATTAATATTGTGAACATTCAAAACATTTAAAGAAAAGGATGAAGAGCTAGTGTTTACAGCTGTTGTTGTTGCATCCATTAAAGAGGATGAGGAAGAAGAAAGCAAGGATGATGATGAAGAAAAAAAAGAAGAAGAGAAAGAAGAGTTCATGATTGAAAAGAATTTTTTTTATTTCTTCTCTGATACCATGAAAACGGGGGATTTTCAATAGTCTCAAAGTGAGGCACACCCTCTATTTATATATTGTGAATAAATACAATAGAAGTTATTACAAGGGATATATATCAGCAATTACACAACAAAACAGACTTATGTATATCTATATTCTATTAAGGATGTCATTAGGCAATTGACTTATATGATCATCACCACCAACTACCGCCATGGTCTCCTTCATATCTCAGAATTTTTTTTCAAGAAAAGAAAAAAGAGTTAGAAAGGCATCAACATCAACTATATATATATATATATATAGTTGATGTTGATATATATACAAAAGTATGTGGTCATAAGCCCTAGTCATCTTTTTAGAAAACTTTTTGTTTCAGGAAATCCTTTTTGTTTCAAGAGAAGCATTTAGTGTTTGTGCCTTGTGGCAATTAACATGGGTGGTACCCAAACTTTAGTCATTGTTTCAAATTGGGCCACAAATAATTCAAATTAGGCACCAAACATTAAATTATTTCTTTTTAGTACCTAAATTACTACTTTTATTTCAAATTGTGTTCCTAATGTACAGTTTCGTGTTATAATTCTCAACATGTTAAATTTCTATTAGACCAATGCCAACCACAAAATGTGAACAAAAATTGAATCTCATGAGATACCTCTAATTGCACCAGAAAATATTAAAATGTATTAATTATTTTTTAAGAAAATATAGCATTCCATTTTACTTAAAAACCATTTTAACAATATCAAAAATCAAAGTTCGAGTAGTTGTTTTAAAAACATTATTTATGTCATTTGACGTCCTCTGCTTGTTAAAAAAAATCCATCCCTTTGAGAAATAATCATCATAAAATAGGTCATTTGATATCATAAGATCTAGAGATATTGTGTAGGGTTCATTCTAAAAGATAACTAATGCATCTATCAATATGAAAAGCAGAATCATTCGCAAGGAGAAATGTAATTAAAATCGAAGGTGTTTTTTTTTTTAAGGGATTAGTATAAAGAAACTTTAGGAATTGATCAACACCCATGAGGTGTCTACGGATAACAAACTTTAGTTGTTGTTTAGTTCTCTGTAGCCAACTTTTTGGTGCATTGCAATATGCAACTCTCACAAGGCCAGACATAGCATTTTTGGTAAACAAGCTTTGCCAATTTATGCAGTCTCCTTCTGATCTTCATTGGCAAGCATTAAAGAGACTTCTTCTCTATGTTAAACACACCCTTCACTACTCTCTTTTCTTCAACAAACACTCATCCCTTAATCTTCATTATTTCTCGGATAGTGATTGGGGTTGTTGCCTAGATGATCGTCGCTCCACCACCGGCTTTGAAATTTATCTTGATAAAAATCTTGTTTCATGGTGTGCGAAAAAGCAACCAACAATTACAAGATCATCTACTGAAAGTGAGTATAAAGTTATTGCTAACACTGCTGCTGATCTAAATTGCATTCAACATTTACTCTTTGAATTTGGTCTCCTATCCTTATCATCGGCAACTCTATGTTGTGATAACATTGGTGCCATATAGATATCATCAAATCTCGTATTCCATGCTTGAACAAAACACATAGAACTGGACTACCACTTTGTAAGAGGACAAGTTCAAAAGGGCACAATTCGTATTAGATTTCTGTCAAGGAAAGACCAAATTGCTGACATTTTCACCAAACCATTGAGTGTTTGTCCATTCCAGCAAATTGTCTCCAAGCTACAGTTGCTTTCTTCACTAGCTTCATCATCTTCGCACTCTTCGGTAGGGGGGTGTTAACAGATAACAAACTTTAGTTGTTGTTTAGTTACTTGATAATTATCTTTCATTATCTTTACACTTTAGTTTGTACTCAAACTCTTTTCACTTGTATTATTTATATCTGATGTACTTTGTAAACAATTCAATATACCAAAATACAAAATACAAAACCATTGTTTATATGAGGAATTTGGACTTGTGTGAGATGCAACGTTTCAGTAAATAGCTAAATAACTCCATCTCAATTGATGTGTTAGTAAATCCACTTATCTCTTCTTGTTCAAGTTACAAATGTGGATGTTCACTCTCAAGTCTTCTGCTATTAGTACTTATGATGCCATTTGCATATCTGATTCAATCAAAATAAAATTATTTATTTTTAGTTACGACTACTACTATTATTGTTGCTGTTGTAAATAATCATAAAAGAATTATTAAATTCTCAAATACTATTACTTAAGATGGTCATTTTATAAGCATTAATGCATGTAACCAAAAAAAGTACAATTGCATATTAAAAGTGAAATAAATTAATGGAGATGAGTTAAGGAAGACCTTCAGAAACATGAAATTTTTGTAGAGCAGGAGAAGCATTTAGAATGTGTTCAATGACTAGAAGATTGTAATCCCAAGAAAATAAATCAGGCAACTTCAGTTCTTCGAGATGACTAAATGTAGCCGTACTGTCTTGCATAATCTCCTACATAGAGCATAGTACATAATTTATAAAAGAAAAATAAAGTAAAATCAATTCAAATTTTCTAAATTTTCATAATTAACATATGCACATGCGCACACATATATTTATATACCTTCAAATGAATTGATGAAGGAGAAAACGCCAAAGATAGTCTTTTGAGCTTGGCAAGACCTATAGCAAATTGAGAAAACATATAAAGGGATTCTTGACGTCGTTTACAGGAGAAACTGAAATATACATTCTCAAAAGCTGGAACATCATGGGATGTGACTTGTCTCGCCCAGCCAATGTACTCATAGATTTCAAGCTTTTCAAGATTATTGAGTTCAACAGCATTGATGCCCTAACAAAGGAAAACAAACAATGGCTTCAAACGGGGCAATGGATCAGATATGCGGAATGGTTCTAGATTAGACATTCCTTGCGAGCATTAAGCATTCAAGGTTCAAGCAACGTGAAAGGATGTTGCCAAAATGAATTAATGAAAGTTAATTTCTCTTGATGTTAAAAAAAAATAAAATAAACTTAATCTTATAAATTAAGTACCATAATTTTTTTTGTCTAAATTAAAAAATTAGGCGTCGGGTGATATAAAAAATATGAATATAATAAAAATAGAAGGATTTGCTAAATCCTAAGCTCTTCAGAAACTTCCTACTAGAAGGCGAAATGAAGCAAGGTACAAACATCAAAGGATAGTAAATGGAGCTTTGGAGACCATCATGGTTTCTTATTCAATAATTACTCTAACAATTTAAGAAGAAATTAAGAACCAAAGAAAGTAGGATAGCTTACTCATGAAAACAAATTTTACCAAATCTAGCAACCAATGTTGGCTTTACTTTGTTCAACCGGTGATATTTTATTTCCTTCTTCAGAATTTCAAAAGAAGATAGCAGATCTTGCTGTACATTTTCTGCTATAGTTACCCATGGATCACTTGTAAAACATTTCTCTCTCAGCTTACCATTCTTTCCTACAGCCAAAATTTTAACAAAAATTAGGGCATGTCGTTACCTGCACATGATTGAAGAAGCAAAACCAGAACATATATAGTAACAATTCAAAATTGCTAGGTAATTGTTACGTGACTGTTCACCAACATTAGAGGGTTTTCTCCTAATGGTCGAACAAAAGATTCCGAAGGTTCAGAGGAAGTCGGATTGAGATGAACATGGGAAGGAAACTGACCATTATCACTCTAACCAACAACAAACCATCCAGATATGGCTCGATCAGCATATACTATTTTCCCACTCTGTTTATGTTAGGTAAACTTAGATTCTCTTGAAGAGAGGAACAATGGACTCTGCAATGGCTGATGGCCTCCCCTATTCCAGTGAATACCGCTTGTGTGGAGGAATGTGAGCCTTCAAATCAAGTGTAAACCAATGCACTTTCACTTTAGCATATATATAACATGCAATGCTTCAAATGGACAGTTATTCAAAAATTTGTCCTCCATCTATCTCCTAAACATTCAATTGATGCAATAGCATCACTTAAGACAGTAGTTAAACAAACCAAAAATATACAATTTCAATAGCCAGAATTCCAGACAAAAAAAAGTCCACCTTGCTGCTTTATTTAAATTCTGTGATGCCAAACAAACAGAAAAAAAAAAAAAGCACAACCCGTGTAATCACATATCATCTTGCTCATATCTACACCGGTTTTCTACAATAAGAAGTATTAAAAAAAAAACAGAAATGAGAAAACTTTAGATTATTAATTAGCTTATTGATTCAGACTGACCTGATAACTAGAAGTCAATGTTGGTCAAGAGTAGCTCGTCTCTGCACATACAAGAAACACGCCCAAATGGGTGTTTATATATACAAGACTGTGAAGTTCCTACATCTTAATCCAAACTTTTATTTCTAATCAACTTCTCACTCAAACGGAGTGGAATCAAGTTTGCTGTGATATAGGGCTCAGTTCAAAAAGTAAGCATATGTACAACAGAAAAAGATACAACATGAGCAACAATGAACAGAACGCAAAAAGCAAATGAATCTATCAAAAAAAAAAAAAAAAAGCTCAACAAAAATTTCATAAAAATTCAAATCAGGACAACCTCCTCTAGAAATGGCTACTCTGCCATTCATGTGGTTTCTCTCTTCTAAAACTACAAATTAAGATAAGTACAAATGGAGAGCACTACATACATTAATTTGATATAAGCAAAAATGCGCAAGTCTTCTAAAAACTACAAATTGAAGCAGAAGAAGCTAAAGAAATTGAAGGTGAAGAGAAATAAGAAAGAAAAGAAAAGAAATTGAAGGTGAAAAGGTATAAAAGAAGTTACAGAAACTGAAGACGAAGAGGTATAAAAGAGAGGAACAATGAATGAATGCCCTTTAATATTTAAAATTTAAACTGAATTTGAAGGACTCTAAAATTGAAGGTTGGCCTATGAGCTTACAATTTCAGCATGCCACATGTCAAAATTATAAATAATAATATGTAATGCTCAGCTTTATATATTTATATAGATAATGAATTTCAACAAATTTAATTTAATTCAAATAAAATATTAAGAAGGTAAATATCTTTTCACAATTAATTTAACGCAATTGTAAATACTATAGTTCAAATTCAAGATACCGTTCCAGAACAAAAGAAAATTAATTACAGTGAATACCAAAGGTTATTTGTTCACCACAGAATTTTAAATTATGCATTTTAGATACATTAGAAAAAGGTGACCAATCAACAACTTTGTTACTGACAAACAAGTGATCACATATATACACAAAAATTAACCTATAACCATAAATGTAAGCCATTTTCCCTAAACCAGAAGCTAATTATTTCATGTATGTATATAGATTCATTTCAAAGCTAATTATCAACTAGATTCATTTAGGAACAACCAGAGGCATATTGTACAAAAACTACACTAACAATGCGTTTAGAAATGAAATGAATTCAACTAAATCGAATACACTTTATTAATAAAAATTTATTTTAAAATAAAATGATTTTTTCAGTAGAATTAAACTAAACATCGTCGAATTGTGAAGCGATCAACCAAGGAACAATAAATTCTACATTGGGGTACTCTAGTTTTTGACTTAGAAGTTAGAAGTAAATTGCAAACCTCCTTCCGGCTTGGTGCCAAACAAAATGGTTTAAAACGTTTCCAAAGGGCAAATCCGCTAATTTTCTCCACTGGACATTCACAATCATCGCCTAAATGAGATGCAACTTTTAAGAAAATATCTAATTAGCTCCATCTCAATTGAATTATTACTAAATCCACTTATCTATACTTGTTCGAGTTGCAAATGTAGTTGTTTGAGAAAATATTAATGGGTAAAAGATGATCTTTATTGATTAGAATGTGTGCTATATATACAAGCATCTGTACATCCAATATAAAAAAACTAAGCTTGCACCTAAAGAATAGGAAGCCAATAGGAAGCAAGAAATATAGGAAATAAAGCTAAAAAAGAAACATCTAAAATAGGAACATCTATGACAGGAAAATCTCAACACTCCCCCTCAAGTTGGAGCATGGAGATTAAGGATGCCCAACTTGCCTAACAAGTGGTAAAACTGTTTGAACCCCAATGCCTTAGTGAAAAGATCTCCAACTTGATCACTTGAACGAACATGAGAAGTGCGTATCTCATTACTAATCAAACGATCACGGATGAAGTGGTAATCAATTTCGATGTGCTTTGTTCTTTCGTGGAAAACTGGATTGGCAGCAATATGGAGAGCAGCTTGGTTGTCACATATGAGAGACATAAGCGAGGATAATGTGACTTTGAGTTCCAGAAACAAGGAACGTAACCACAATAACTCACTTGTGGCATTTGCCATGGCCCGATATTCTGCTTCAGCTGAAGAGCGGGAAACCGTAATTTGCTTTTTTGATTTCCAAGATATGGGACTCTGTCCAAGAAAGACTATGTAGCCAGTGGTTGATCGTCTAGTTGTAGGACAACTTGACCAATCCAAATCACAATAAGCTATCAAATGTAAAGAGTTTGAAGAAGAAAGAAAAATGCCTTGGCCTGGCACAGACTTTAAGTAACGAAGAATGCGAAATGCTGCATTCAAATGAGGCACTCGAGGGTCTTGCATGAATTAGCTTAGAACCTGAACAGGGTAAGTGATATCAGGGCGTGTAATGGTCAAATGTAATAGTCTACCAATGAGCCAACGATATTGTCCCACATCTGATACTGGATCTCCAACATTTACAGCAAGATTGTGTTGTGATTCCATGGGGAAGCTTGCTGGTTTAGCATCTAATAAGCCCACCTCTTCAAGAAGATCTAGTGCATATTTTCGTTGGCTAAGAGTTATCCCTTCTTTATTGCGTGCTACTTCAATGCCGAGGAAATATTTGAGGGTACCAAGATCTTTGATACAAAAAGCCAAGTTCAAATAGTCCTTTACTTGACTTATAATATGTAGATCATTTCTTGTTATAACAATATCATCAACGTAAACCAGCAAAGCTATAAAATGATTATCTCGTACCAATGTAAATAAGGAGTTATTTGCTGCACTTTGCTGAAAACCAAACCTTTGAAGGGACTTAGAAAGTGTTTGGAACCAATTTCGTGATGTTTGTTTGAGTCCGTAAAGGGATTTTCTTAACCTGCAAACATGATTATCACCTAGTTTAGCAAAACCTTGTGGGACTTTCATGTATACCTCCTCATGCAAATCTCCATGAAGGAAGGCATTGTTTACGTCTAGTTGGTGTAATTCCCAGTGACGTATGACAGCAACTGAAAGCAAACATCGCAAGGTTGTAATCTTGGCAACCGACGCAAATGTATCATGGTAGTCTAACCCTTCAATTTGCGTGAATCCCTTAGCAACCAAACGTGATTTAAAGCGCTCAACAGTACCATCAGATCGATAGTTAATTTTATAGACCCATTTAGAGTCAATGGCATGTTTGCCTGGCGGTAAAGGTTCCAAAGTCCATGTATAATTCTCTTCTAATGCACGAATTTCTTGTTGCATCACATGTTGCCATCTAGGGTCTTTGACAGTTTGATGGAAAAATTTAGGTTCATCTAGTGAAGAAATGGATGCCAAGAAGGCTTTGTGGCTATTAGTAAAACGAGAATAAGAGAGACAATTTGAAAGGGGATGGGACATACCTGAGTTCGCTGATGGAGGGGAGCCTTGTGATGGCACTAAGGATGGTAATAGCTCATAGTCGAAACCAGAAAGCTTTGTGGACACACATCGGGAACTGACTGGTCGTTGAAAGGGAGAAGAGCTATTTTTATTATTGTTGATTGGTTCAGGTTGTGTGGGATTATTGGTTTGAGGACTGCAATGATGAATTTCAGGCGTGTTTTGGTTGACAGATAGAGGTCTGACTGGTGAGATCATTGTGGTAGTTTCTTTGCTTGCTTCATCATTTGGATAATTGTCAATCTAAATAGGCTTGATTTGGTCTGAGGTAGCAGAATCTGAAGAATGTGCCGACTGGTAAAAGCGATCAGGTGGTTGGTTAACCAATGGTGATGGGACGGATGTATTCAGGTTTGTGTTAGTTTGGAAATGAAAAATCTTTTCATGGAATATCACATCTCTGGACACAAGCAATTTTTGTTCATCAAGATTATAGACCTTATATCCCCTTTTTCCATGTGGATATCCCAAGAAAATACAACAATGTGCTCTAGGTGAAAATTTATCTTTAGGTTTATCATGGACGTAACATAGAGAGCCAAAAACTCTCAAGTGCTCATAGTTGGGTTTCTTATGAAACAAAACTTCATAGGGACTTTTATTGGCAAGGATGGGTGTGGGCATTAAATTTATGAGATAAA
>CATIWM010289400.1:0-20001 GCA_949671775.1 Mallotus repandus
ATAAATTTTAACTTGAAAAGAAGAAAAAGAAAAAGCTTTTACTATATTTGCCAACTGTGGATTTTTGAAAAACTATTATTAAATAATGAATGGGAAGATTCAAACTCAAAATGGTAATGTTATAATTTATTATGTAATAACATATGTATTAAAAAGCATTTGTGAATAATGCATTTAGCGAGGGCGAGATCTGCTAAATGCATTTGAATTTGATGGCCAACAAGAAGAGGGAATAACGGGCAGCAATTACTAAAATAAAATAAATATGTTTAAGCCAACCAATCAATTGTGTTTAATTATATATAGAAAGTTGAGTGATCAATTATGAAGGAGAACATTACGGACTGTACCAAGAAGACAGTACTGAATTTGTACTATATACTTTCCTTAGTTTTTAATTTACAAAACTTTGCAAATTCTTCTTCAGCACTCTCACAACTCAACAACATTCATGTTGCGTTCCATAAGTAGTCTAAATAATAAACGGTGTCAACATTATGTTAAAAAAAATGGAGTTCGAATCTTCATCCTCTTTTTCTTCTTTATGGTGTTAAAAATTGACAATCTCTACTAATTGTTTAAAAATAATATAATGATGTCACTATATAGTTCTTTTTGAGATAATATATATATTCTTAAGAATTGATTTATTTTTTAAAAATTTTTACTCCCTAATTTTTTTTTTCAAAATTTATTAAACATTGATTTATTGATATATAAAAACAATGTATGTATTTAGATTTGAGTATCAATAGCAAGTTTTTAACAATTTTAACATGAATATTACGTTTAACTAATTTATCAATGAAAGTTGCAAAAGATTTTATTTCAAGAATATCATTAGACTCTTTATAGTCTCTTTCCCATAAATATTACTTTTATTTGACGCTTAACTGAAAAATATGAAAAATTAATCATTATTTATTGTCATTAGTCGACCATTTTTTAACACACCTTGAGATACAAAGGCCGGGCAAAAACCGTAATTCCTTTTGCTTTTTTAATAACAATGCTATATGATATTTTGATGTGCTAATTATATTAAAATTGTCAATAGTTTAGTTAATTAAAATATTTTTACTAAAATTCAAAAAATGAGTTAAAATTAATAAAAGCCGTGAAGGTCTACACAAAAACTTGTTAACTATACTAACAAAGATAGTAAGAGCTGTTTCTATTTAAACAATATTTTAACTTCGAGTTATACTATATTTACTTATATTAAATTTAATTTTTAGAAAATTTTTCTTTCTGTATTATTCTATTGGAATCAAACAGAATTAGTTAAAATTTAATGTTAATGATAATAATGTAATATTATTGCTACTATTGTATTATATTTTTTATAATAAGATTAAATAATATAACTTTAAAGTAAAAAAAACGTTAAAGTTCATAAATTTCTAAGAACAGAAATTAAAAATATACATTGTTCATAGGGAGAAGAAGCCCACAACTTGCATGTGCATTATTAATATATATGTACATTTATGTTAGATGGAAAAGCCAAAAGTAGTCAAATAGCGACAAAGACACGCCACGGAAAAAATAAAAAAGAAAGAGCTGGCAAATCCTCGTAAACATTGTTATCGTATACCTCAGTCCTCATGGCTCATGCACATGGCTTCCTTCTTCTCTCTCCACAACAAACATTAGACAATCTTAATTTACTCACACATGCATCCTTTATTAACCTCTACACCTTTTCTTTCTATAATTTATAAATAATTATCAATACACCTTATATTTAACTAAGGATTTGAGCAAAAAATAAATATATTAACAGAAATAATATTTAAACAAAAAGTTCATGTTTAACTAATTAATAATATTTTGTTAAAAAATTTTGATTTCAACTTTAATTCGGAACGAGTTTTTAACTATTTTCCAGTCCGATTTAAGAAATTCAACTGTTTTTCTGTCCTATTTTAGGAACATTTTTATGGGTTTGTGCAGTATTTTACCTTTTTTTTTTCTTTTTTCCTCAAAATATTGATGTGGAGTTTAGATGTTAGATTCAGAAGTAGTTTTAGGCTTTGATCCCATTCTCAAAAAGAACAAAGAAGTGAAGGAAAAAAAATTTGGTAGCTAGCAAATAAAAAAGAATATAAAAGCTAGCTTGGAGATCCCCATGAACTGAGCATATGGAGCCTTGTGCCACGATGTGTATGACAAAAGGAATCGCAAAGCTGAGTTTACTGGTTCAATCGCCAACTCTTTTTTTTTTTAACAAACTATTGAATATTTACTGGTTCAATCGCCAACTTTAATTCGGACCGAATTTTTAACTATTTTTCAATCCGATTTTAGAAACATTTCTTACGGGTTTATGCAGTATTTTATTTTATTTTTCTTTTTTCCCCAAAATATTGATGTGGAGTTTAGATGTTAGATTCAGAAGTAGTTGTATCTGCTTTGGTCCCATTCTCAAAAAGAACAAAGAAGTGAAGGGGAAAAAAATTGGTAGCTAGCAAATAAAAAAGAAAAGAAAAGCAAGCTTGGAGATCCCCATGAACTGAGAATATGGAGCCTTGTGCCACGGTGTGTAGGACAAAAAGAATCGCAAAGCTGAGTTTACTGGTTCAATAGCCAACTCTCGAAGAACTCGATCGGCTAATCTCTCTAGATTGGAGACAATTTAATATGAATATTAAGGAAGCCCACACGAAGGAATCATATTTTACCTAAAAATATATAAAATCCATTGCTATTACACACACACACACACATATATATATATAATGATAAGATTCTAGCCATATCTTAAGTTATTTTTGAGTTTATTATATATATATATAATCGTGAACAGCTAGCTTAGGACATGGTACATCCACTATTAGCGCCCAAACCGACCCCTCAAGGAGATTAGCCCACCAACTATGATTACAAGCTAAAGATTTTTATCTATTGAACTACTTTACAAACTTTCATTGTCCTTAGGAAATGAAGGTATATATTAAATAATGAGGTTTTATTTTAATCATTGAATTATTCAAATTTCATGGATATGATGATATTTTGAGTAATCTGAATTTTTATTTTGAGGTGGCTTGAAGATGCGTATAATTTATTCATATATTTTAAGTTGAATTTTAATGAATTTTATGTTAATTTTAGCTTAGTAATATTTATCTTTAAAGAATTTAGATTTAATTAGGAATGATTTTTAGTTTAGAATTTTAATTAGGATTTTTAAAGTTTTTGATTTAATTTTTGTTTAATTAGGATTGTTTTTAGTTTTAATTATTTTTTCTCTTTTTGTAGGTAATAAAACAAAGGATTTCTCAAAATTAAGGCTAAAATCAAGTATGACTATGACATGGGAGTCTTACAGCCCTTATCCCTCAGTGGACTTAAAGGAATTAGAAGGACACCTTGGGACATGACCATTTTGAGGCTCATGTCCCTTTTCTGCTGAAATTGAAGAATTTAAGAAGTTTCTGCATGACTAGATGCATGGTTGTGTGCCAGGCCATGCTCCTTTTTGAGTAGAAGACTAAATTGGCCATGTTGGACAAGAAAAACTTCTTCTTAAAGATTTGGACTGAGAAATTCGTAAGGGATTAGGATTCCATCATGTAATGCCTATATAAGAGGGAATATTAGAAGTTTGTAGATGATTGATAGACACCAAAAAAAATTGCAAATAAGAGCCAAAGAAAGCAAACAAGAGTTGAAGATTTCAAGTGTCCTAAAAAAGAGTTTTTCTATTCTCATCTTCATCTTCATTCTCTTGTTATTTATTTTTATTTTGGTAGTTTCTTAGTGCCATTAAAGTCATGTGTGGCTAAACTTCTTTTTAGGGTTTGGAATTGGAGTAGATTTTTAGGTTGTGATTAAACATATTTTTAGTTATTAAATTAGATTTTTAGTTAATTCTATGAGTTGTGATTTATTTTCTTGCTTTCAATATTGGGCCTGTTTGATTGCACGTATATGGGTAGATTAACCAATGAAAGTTAGGAAAATTTGCTAGCTTAAAAATCATAGAACTTAGATCATTTGACCACGAAAGTAGGCGAGCTCTTCGGGGATAAAATAACTGTTATGGAACTTAATGAGTTTTTATTAACATTTAACCATGGAAGTATGTTAGATTTTAATCTTAATATTCTTAATTGAACTTGGGAGAGATATTAAGTAATTTAGAACAATTAACCTTGTTAGGAAATTTCCGCAAATGCACGGTTCACAAAAAGTACTAAAGTTTGAGTATCGAGTATCATTCCCACGAGGAGATTGATACCAAGTACCAGCCGTAATTTTATTTCTACAAGCTAACAAAACAGATTAATTAAGACAAAAAAATATATTAACCAACAAAGATAAATTCTAAATCTAAAATATTCCTTTTAAAAATTCAATAATTGAAAGATAGAGTCTGGATTCGCTTCACTAGACACTTACTCGAATTGCATGATTTAATCTTAATTCCACTTGTTAATACAATCAAAGGTAAATTACTCAAATTACTTAAAGTTTCTTTCGAGATCAATCAAGCATGCCAAAACTAATTACCGCCTATTTTCATGGTCAAGTTAATTAATTAAGACTCATTAAGTTTCTTAGCAATTTAATACTCCCCGAAGGATTCGTTTACTTTTGTGATCGAGGTTCCTAAGTTTCACAGGTCTATGAGCTAATAGATTATGCAACTTTCATTATCTCTAATCTACCCACAAACATGCATTTAATCAGGCCTAAAATCAATTACAAGAACATATAAAAGCAACCTGTAAAATTGATTGAATATTAACTTATTGAATTAAAACATAAAAATCCAAACAAGCAGTAGTCTAGCTACACTAATCCAAACCCCGAGTAAATTAGTTACACATGATGGAAATAATCATAATCAAAGATAAAGTAAGCATAAGAATAATTCTGCTGAACGTGGTTGACTTGAATCTCTATTTTTTCTCATGCTCATTAATATCTTTGATTGATGAATTGAATGAATGATGGATTAATGAATGATGAATTGAATATCTCTGATTAATATCTCTGATTGATGAATTGAATGAATGATGGATTGATGAATGAAATAATGAATCCCTCTAGGCTTACCATCTCTTCCTTTTATATCCATCTCTTGCCCCAGAACTTCCAATTCTATAATATTCTAATTTTCTAATCTTCCAAATATGAAATCTTCTAATTTTGTAATCCTGAATGAAAGAAGAAGATTTTTTCATGAGCACACACCCTAGCACATGGCCGTGCAGAAGAGTATGCAAGAGGGTGTGTATGCGGGTGTGTAGGGAAATCTTGTATGCATGGCCATGTGAGCAGGTGTGTCATATTCATATTTATACACGGCCTGGTACATGGACGTGTGGTGGGGTGTGTATAACTTCTTCATCGGGCTTGGTTTTAATCATGTCAGTACACATCTTCTTGCATAGGCATGTGGTGAAGCGTGCAGAATTCTTGATAAGGACACAGGCATATGCTAGCTTGTGTGTGCAATTGTGCAAAAGTCCCTTATTCAGCACGGTTGAAGACACGGCGTGCAATACTTCAGCCCATAAAAACTGTAAAAGTTCAGCTTAATTAGACACTATAATGCATATAATTATTAAACAAACATGCAAACATGCAAATGTATTCTTTAGAATGCAATTCAATAATCATTATACTAAATGCAAGTAAAATCAGTTAACAATTAAATAAACTTATAAAAATATATTATAAAACCAAAAAGAATGCTGCTAAAGTTATATGTATAAATGGCACATAAAGAATTCCCCCACACTAAACCTTTGCTTGTCCTCAAGCAAAATTCACACGAGCACTTATCAATGCAACGAACCTAACACATTGACAAACTTCTAAATGACCATCCGCTACAATCTTAGGTTAATACAAGACTTACAAACCAAAATTAAATTAATAATTCAATGTTAAGGACATAAGTTTTACCAAGTGAAGAGCTAACTTAACCATTGAATTTTCGAAAATTATAAGTTGATAATCAAGAAAAATGAAAGCAAATGATACTACTTCTGTTAACCCCAAACAACCTCTAAATTCCATCATATAAAAGATAGCAATATTTTTATTTTATTTTACTAGCGAGTGCGTTTTATGCTCCATCTCGCTTTAATCTCTCTAATCTTTTCTTCTCACTTTCAGTAATCCCCCACCATTTCCATACTACTAAGCGTGGACACTGTCAAGTGAGTCATTTGGATACTCATACTTAAGTAGAGCATTGGAGTATATTTAAGAGCACAAAAATTTAAAAATTAAGCATTGCGCTAGAGAAGAGAGAATTTTTTCATTTTTTTTCTTTTATCATGCACGTGCCAGTGTATAGGATTGATCAAGAATCATAATTAAGTATCATTTACATGTGTTTTTCTTAACTATCAACTCACAAATTCAGTTATTCAAAAACAAGTAGGAATTAAGTTCATTAAAGTTTCAAAAGTCCTTAACCACAAATTATCAACCTAACTTAAAATTTGCGAATCAAACATTAACCGAAGATTATGGAGCATGTTCATTGAAATAAGATTCAACGTACTCTTCTCATTGCACTGATAAATTGCAAAAATTTAATGTGTGAGTGAGCTAAATGCAACATGCAGACATAATGTAATGCAAACAAATATATATATATATATATATACCCTCCGCCACACTTAGACAAGTTAGTGTCCTTATTGGCTCAAAGAAATAAAATAAAGTAAAGAACAAAAAGAAGAATAACTTCCCTAAGCATGTGGAGAGCATATGATGAACTAATATAGGAACTGGACATGGCTATTCCTTGTGTTACCCCTATAGCTTTTCTAGTTTAATGCAATGCCCAATCTCCTTTAGCTCGCTCCCCTCTATATAATGGTCCTGAAACAAGTAAAAACTATAAATAAGAGAAATATAGGAAAAAAAATAAAAGTAAAGAGAATAATTGCAAAAATAAAATAAAACAGAATGGGTTGCCTCCCATTAAGTGCTTGTTTAAAGTCATTAGCTCGACTAAATTCCCATTCACCTGAGCTCGCTTATTTGGCACTCGAAAAGAAGATGAAAATTTCTGAAAATACATATCTTTCACAGAACTTTTAATTTACCACTCTTTAATAACTTTCTTTAGAGGTCCCTTTTTCTTCTTAACTTTCTTGGTTGCTTTCACAGCCTTGATATCATGAATGAGGCGGATTTTGAGTGGCTCTTTGGGAACTTGTGGAAGACCATCTTTAGCACAAATCTCAACTACATTCACTCAAAAATAAGAAGTCATTGATAGGGATTGTTGTGCCATTTTGAACACATCGAACTCAACCGTCTCTTCTCCAACTTCAAGTTTTATTTTTCCTCTCTTGACATCAATTATTGGTCTAGCTGAAGCTAGGAATGGTCATCCCAAGATTAAGTTGATTTGGGAATTTCTTTCATCTCTAAGATCACTATGTCACAAGGCACATAGAATTCTCTAACTTTGATTGGCACATCTTCCAAAATTCCTTCAGGATAGACTATAGATCTATCAGCTTGTTGCAAGGAAATATTAGTAGGTTTGGGTTCACCAATGTTCAATTTCTTGCACAAAGATAAAGGCATTATGGTTACACTAGCTTCAAGATCACAGAGAGCTTTACCAATGGCTAATTTTCCAATAACACAAGGTACAGAGATACTCCTTGGATCTTTAAGTTTTGGAGGGAGCTTATTTCTTATCATAGCACTGCATTCTTAATTCATTGGTATAGTCTCATAATCCTCCCACTTCCTCATGTTAGATATGATGTCCTTGAGGCAGTTGGCGTATTTCGACGTTTGAGTTACTGCTTCTAGGAAAGGAATAGTGATGTCCAACTGCTTGAATACCTTTAAGACCTTCTAAAATTGTTTATCAAATGATGCATTACTCATTCTCTGAGGGAAATGCAAATAAGGTGTCTTCTTTTATGTTGGCTCTTGCCCATCTGCCTTTGGCTTCTCTCCTTCTTTTTCATGAAGTTGTTCAGACTCAGCTTTTAATTCCTCATTTTTGTGCTTAATCTCAGGCAATTGCTTCCCATTCCTCAAAGTTCTTACATTCATATGCTCTCTTGGGTTCTCAGGTTGACTAGGGAATTTACCCATTTGTCGAGAGTGAGAGATACTAACTTGTGAGGCAATTTGATTTTCTAGCATTTTAGTGTGGGTTGCCAATTTGTCTAATCTTAAGTTCATCTACTTGTATTATTCATCATGCTTTTAATTCACCTTGTTCTATGACTGTATAAAATTCTCCATCATTATTTCCATATTAGATTTTGCCTTAGGTTGAGAGTTTGTGTTCTTTTGCTGAACTCCTGGCGGAGATGGAGCTTTATATCCCAGTTGTGAACTTGAGGTTTAGTTTCCACCTTGGCTTGACCATGAGAAGTTCAGGTGATTTCTCCATCCAAGGTTATATGTACTGGAATATGGGCTCCCTTGAGGCCTGCCATTAAAATCATTCAAAGCATTTAATTGCTCAATGGAATAACCTTGAGAGAAAATGTTACCTTGTTGAAATTCTGTGGTAGAATATCCTCCTCCACACAATTCATATGAGAGTACTTGGGATGGGAATCAAGCAAAATTTAGCTTCTCCAACTTCTTGGTAAGGGAATCTAATTTGGCATTCACTATGCTTAAACTGTCAATTTCATACACTCCTGCAGCTTTCCTAGGTTGATTTCTCTCCCCATGCCACTGATAGTTGTTTGAAGCCATTTTCTCTAAGAGAGCATAAGCATCATTAGGAGTTTTATTCATAAAAGAACCCTGGGCAGTAGCATCAATGGTGATTTGTAAGGACTCAAATAATCCTTGTTAGAAAGTCTGCATCAGTAGCCAATTTGGAATGCCATGGTGAAGGCAGTGCCTTTATAGGTCTTTAAACCTTTCCCAAGCATCATAGAGTGACTCTTTATATTGCTACTTGAAGCCCGCAATATCCTAGCGATATTTTGTGACTTTTCCAGATGGGTAATATTTGGTCAAAAATGCCTTGGAGAGTACATCCCATGAAGTAAAGGAATTTAGTGCTAAAGAACTTAGCCACAACTTCACCTTATCTTTCAGTGAAAATGGAAATAGTCTGAGGCAGATAGCATTTGAACTTACTCCATTCATCTTGAAGGTGTCACAAATGTCTAAAAAGGAAGCTAGATGTGCATTTGGGTCTTCTATTGGTAGTCCTCCAAATTGATACTATGAAACCATTTGGATGTATGTAGGTTTAATTTCGAAGGTATTAGCTTTGATAGTCAGCTTCACAATGCATTTTTGACTCCCTGTGAGACTTGGTACCCCATATTCTTCGAAAGCTCTTGCCTCAGCTCCTTGTGCTGCTTGATTGGCCATTGTTATGTCCTTTTCTCTTTTCTCTTTTCGATTCTTTTTGCAAGACTTTTCTATCTCAAGATTCACTCTTTCTAGTTTAGGATGCTGTTATGGTGTTTGCATAAAAAAAATCAAGTTCCTAAAAAAAAGTAAAAAGGGGTAAATAAAACAAAAATAAAATTTTAGTTTAGTAGAAGTAAAAAGTGCACTAATATTAGAATTGCCGATCTCTCGGCAACGGCCGTAAAAACTTGTTAGGAAATTTCTATAAGTGCACGGTTCGCAACAAGTAGTAAAGTTTGAGTATCGAGTATCGTTTCCATGAGGAGATTAATACCAAATACCAACCATAATTTTATTTCCACAAGCTAATAAAACAGATTAATTAAGACAGAAAAATATATTAACTAACAAAGATAAATTATAAATCTAAAATATTCCTTTTAAAAATTCAATCATTGAAAGATAGAGCCTGGTTTTGCTTCACTAGACACTTACTTAGATTACAAGATTTAATTTTAATTCCACATGTTAATACAGTCAAGGGTAAATTACTCAAATTACTTAAAGTCTCTTTTGAGATCAATCAAGCATGCCAAAACTAATTACAGCCTATTTTCATGGTCAAGTTAATTAATTAAGACTCATTAAGTTTCTTAGCAATTTAATACTCCCCGAAGGATTCGCTTACTTTTGTGATCAAGGTTCGTAAGTTTCACAGGTCTATGAGCTAATAGATTATGCAACTTTCATTGTCTCTAATCTACCCACAAACATGCATTTAATCAAACCTAAAATCAATTACAATAATATATAAAAGCAACCTATAAAATTGACTAAATATTGACTTATTGAATTAAAATATAAAAATCCAAACAAGTAGTAGTCTAGCTACACGAATCCAAACCCTGCGTAAATTAGTTACACATGATGAAAATAATCATAATCAAAGATAAAGTAAGCATGAGAATAATTCTGCTGAATGTGGTTGACTTGAATCTCTGCTTCTTCTCCTACTTAATAATATCTCTAATTGATTAATTGAATGAATGATGGATTGATGAATGAAAGAATGAATCCATATAGGCTTACCATCTCTTCCTTTTATATCCATCTCTTGCCCCAAAACTTCTAATTTTTATAATATTCTCATTTTGTAATCTTCCAAATATGAAATCTTCGAATTTAGTAATCCTGAATGAAAGAGGAGGATTTTTTCATGAGCACACACCCTAGCACATGGCCGTGCAAAAGAGTATGCAGGAGGGTGTGTAGGGAAATCTTGTATGCATGGCCCAGCACATGGCCATGTGTGCGGGTGTGTACTATTCCTATTTGTGCACAACCTGGTACATGGCCGTGTGGTGGGGTGTGCATAACTTCTTCATCGGGCTTGGTTTTAATCATGTTAGTGCACATCTTCTTTCACAGGCGTGTGGTGAAGCATGTAGAATTCTTCATAAGGACACAGGCATGTGCTAGCTTGTGTGTACGATTGTGTAAAAGTCCCTTATCCAGCACGATTGAAGACACGACGTGCAATACTTCAGCCCACAAAAACTACAAAAGTTTGGTTTAATTAGACAATATAATGCATATAATTATTAAACAAATATGCAAAAATGCAATGTATTCTTTAGAATGCAATTCAATCATCATTATGCTAAATGCAAGTAAAATCAGTTAATAATTAAATAAACTTATAAAAATATATTATAAAACCAATAAGAATGTTGCTAAAATTATATGTATAAATGATACATAACAACCCTTAACTAAAATTAAAAGAAATACTAACTAAATTATTCATGATATCAATCTAGAATAATGAAACAATGTCCAAGCTCTATGTTTTGATTAATTGGTTTTCTTTTATGTTTTTAGTTTCTTATGATTTCGTAATTGATTTCTTTTAATTAATCATCTAATTTTATTTGCTAGCTATAAATATAAGTAAAAACATTAGTATTCAATGTTCAATTCTTGTGGGAACGATAACTTCTTATACTATAATTCATGATCTGTGTACTTGCAGGTTTGAGCATAACACTTATTGAAGTAATTGCAATACTCAGAGGATCAAGAATGCAGATACCTCTTAAACTCTTTAAAAAAAAAGTCTCTTAACTAAAAAGAAATCACAACTTGATCATTTAGAAAATCAAGAAAAGTATCTCTGAAACTGAAGCATTTGTTCTCATTGTCAGAGATTTGAGTTTGGAAAACACTTGTACTTGTTATTTCTCATTTAGCTTGCTTTTTCATTGCTCTAATTTTGGTTATACAATTTACAAAAGGAAACAAAAGTAAGCATATTTTAGAATTTAGTATATAAATTTAAAACACCAAATAATATAATAGTTTATTAACAAAGGAAATCACGAACTTATTTCATGTTTAATGCAGAGATTTCTTACTTTAACTCATCATTAAAATATAAAATAGTAGAATATTAGTATTAAAAATATAAAACTAGATCTTCCTCTTTTATCCTTCTCACATAAACAGCTATCAATGGGACAAGCCCAAAAATTATAATATTTAGGATGGAGAGGGGAGGGACCATAACCTATTTATAAAGAAAATCATCTAAGTTTACCTCATCATCAAACCTAATAGGATTAGGCCTACATTTACTACTTTACCATATCAACTAATTACGATGCATATAAGCCCATAACACAGATGATCACTTTGACACAAATTAGGTTTCGCTACATATTCTTCTAAATTTTATCTGTTTGGTCAACTTTTACAAATAAAAACATCTCACAATTAATGGTAGCTCAAAATACATAAAATTTTCCATTTTTATCAAATTAATTTTGTATTTTCATTTTTACAAAATACACATTTTGTATCTGTCAAATAAATTTTGTATCTAGCATAGTCAAAATTATACAACTTTCAGTATAATAGGCTCATTGTTTGTATCTATCTTTTATGTAAAGAACATGGGCTGGACCTTTCAAAAAAAACATGGGCTTGACCCATAAAATGTTGGGTTCTTTACATAAATGCCCTAAAAATGGATGCCATTAACATCAAATGTCCCTTTTTATCAATAAATTACATGTGCGCCCTATTCTTTCTTCCCTTAACTGCGTCAACTCCTTCCTTCAGTTGCGCAATTTCTTCTCCTTTTTTTTTTTTAATTTTTTTAGTTTCCTTTATCATCCTCTTGTCTAGTGGAGATACAAAAATAAAACAACATTCATTCTTTCAAAGTGTGAATTGATTTTGATTAGCTTTTTAACCTCTTCAACTTTATCTTCTAAGATTAGCTCTCTTTCTCTCTTTTTGATTTTGATTCTTGAAAATTATAAGTATGTTTTGAACACTACTCCTTTTGTTTTCAACAACCCAATTGTTCTTCTATTTTAATTTTTTTTGGTTTTTCTTCATATTCATTGAAAAAATCTCTGGTGATTTTGCTTGGATCTAAGTGTGATTGATGGGGTTATAGCTTTATCACTCCAAGTTCAGGTACCATTCAGTTATTCTTGCAAAATCAAGAAAAAAATATTAAATATTCAATGATTCATTATGATGCAGCGTGTAGCGCGATTGATCAACACGCGATTGATTAACAAAAATAAGCACGTCTTAATCCAAAGGCCAATTCTCAGTCCAGAGAACAAATAAACTGAAAGCTTTAATTATGATTGATTAGTTAATAAAATCGATAAAAGTCCTTAGAACAAACCCTAAAAGAGATATTTATACCCTAGGTATAATATGGGTATAATAGAAAATAAATTAATATCCTACAACAACCAAAATAAGAAATTCAAATGATTTAAAAAAATAAACACTGCTCGTGACATGGTCGTGTCATGACCATGCTTTAAGCCGTGCTCCTTTTTAGACTATGTGGCAGATCCCGACATAGCCATAACATGGCCGTGTTCAAGCCGTGTCACCTTCGGGACAAAATGGCAGATTGTAACACCATTTTAACATAGCTTAAGCATGGTCGTGGCATTATCCAAAACCTCAAAATCAACCGTGCCACACCCCATGCACAACCACACACAGACCTCAACCCTTGCTTAAAACGACCTGCATCAGTCACCTCCACTTGTAAAAAACTCACTCTCGAGTTTATACTTGAGAATTGAAATTGTCTATGCTGAAGAAATAAATACTTTGAATACTTTAACATCTTTAAGAAACAACTTGAGATACATCCTTCAAATTGAAACTTTGATGTACTAATGATTTGTAAAAGAGGATTAATACTAATATAATCTGTAATTCCATAAGTGCCAAGAGAGGGGGTGAATTGGCTTTTTGAGAAATATAGGGAATTTTTTTTTTGCACCCAAGAGCAAACAAAAATAGAGTAAGAGCTAAATTAAATAAATGATAGGAGCAAGAAAAACACCAAGAATTTATAGAGGTTCAACCCTCAAAGCCTACTCCTCTCCTCAACCACTAGTTGAGAGTTTCAATCCACTATCAATCTACTTCAAGGTGTAGATCAAACCCTTACAAGCTTAAATCAAGCTACCTAAGTATTTTCCAAGGCCCTTACTCCAACCTAAGTGTTTTTAAGGCTCACACTCTAACCTAAGTGTTTTCAATGGCTCACACTCTAACCCCAAGTGTTTTCAATAGCTCACACTCTAACCCATTTGCTAAGAATAATCCTCTTAGCTTACAAGTCAATAAAACCCTAACCCAACTCACTCAATCTCATTATTGAACTTTTGAATAATGGTTTTAAACACTCACCAGCCCACACTCAAGAACACTCTTGAGATAGATGAAAATTATAAGAATTAAAGATGAAGATCTTGGGTGGTTAGAGATGAAATTCAAGAGTAAATGCTTAAAGATGGCTCTCAATATGTTTGCTCAGCTCTATTATTTTCTCCAGCGGAAAAATGACATGTATTTATATCCTCATAGAAGAAAATAGTTGTTAGAGATGCATTAAATGCAAAAAGAGCTGTTGAAACCACCGAAAAAAGTAACAGGTTTGCGACTTTGTCATGATCATGAAGAATTTGTCATGATCATGACAATCAGAGGGCGCCAAGACAAAATTTTGAATTTTTGCGCTTCATGATCATGACTCTGGTGGTGATGATCTGTCATGATCATGACACTAGTTGTGATTGGCTTCATGAATTTTCCTAAAATTACAAATTTGATTTTTGTAATTTTCCTAGAAATTTTTTTCTGATGATTGGAATTCACTTGTGATCACCTAAAATGAAGATTTTACTCATTTTCCACCAAAACCTACTTCTGCTTTTGTCACAAAAATTTGATCTTTGATTTTGCCTTCTGTCACAATCATGATGCATTTATCACTGTTTGTGCCACATCTGATTGTTTATAAATGTAACTGACCTGAATATAAACACTCAAATACACAAGTTAAATATAATTGTACTTAATTAATTGTGACCATAAAAAATGATCGTTTTGCCCCTTAAGGTTCAACATAATCAAATTTTGTGACTCCAAGAAAATCAACATATTCAAATTCATCAAAGAAATTCTGAGATTTTAGGACCTTTAATTCACCATGAATTTCTTAATTTTCTAAATCAATCTTAAGATTCTCAACCTCATTATCAATCTTCTCTTCAATTTCAACAATAATCTCCTCTTTAATTTCAATATTAATTTCATCTTTTTTTTCTTGAAGCACTAAAATTACCTCTTTATCTTCTTCCCCAAGTTGAATTGTAAATAACCACTGGTCAGCTTCCTCCCCCAAAGTATCTTCATCATCTTTCACTGCTAGCCTCTTTTGATTGTTGGAAATGGGATTAATGATGTGTACAACGGAGCTAATTCCTCCACCTTGTTCAACATCATCATTCCTAATCTTGTTAACCCTCAATAACTCTTGCACTAGATTCTTAATTAATTCCAATTGTTGTGTTATATTTTGGGTTGATTGTTCAAATGACTGTTACTGCTTTTTGATTGCTCTCCAAATATCCTGCAATACCCGATCACCGTCTTAGGATTGGTTACCACCATTAGCACCAATATTAGCCATCGATTGGAAGAAACCCACTCTGATACCACCTGACGCAGCATGTAGTGCGAAATAACCAACTTGTAATTGATTATTAAAAAAAACAAATCTCAATCCAGAGATTCAAAGAAACAAGCCTCAATCCAGAGACCCAAAGATTAACAAGCACAAAGCTTAAGTGTAATTATGAATAAAATTTACTCTACAAAACCCTAGTATAAGCTATTTATTTATAGGGAGCTATCACCAACCCTAACAAAGTAGGAAATAAAATTAAAATAGAATTTTAACTAAAATAGGAAACTAAAATAAGAACAAAATAAAAATCCTAGATAAATATAAAATTATTCCTAAAAGAGATATTTATACCGTAGATATAATATGGGTATAATAAGAAACAAATTAATATCCCAAAAAAATTAAAATAAAGAATTATGAAGATTTCAAAAAACACTACTCATCACACTTGTGACATGGCCATGTCATTCCCATGCTCAAGCTATGTCCTTCCCATACTCAAGTTGTGCTCCTTATTGGACTATATGGCAGATCCGATCCCGACACAACCATGACATGGCCGTGTTCAAGCTGTGTCACCTTCCGGACAAAATAGCAGATTGTAACACCACTTCAACATAACTTAAGCATGGTTATGACATGATCCAAAACCTCAAAACCAATCATGCTACACCCTATGCACAGCTATGCACAGACCTCAACCCTTGCTCAAAATGTCCCGCATCACATTAATTTTTTTTTTGGCAGATCACATGAAAATCTTGCCAATCATTTGTGCTTTATGGCATGGTATTCACAATTGAATGTGACATGCAGTGGACTGAAAAAAATGGTATCATGAGGACATTTAATGCATGTTCCTTTTAGAGAACTACATGATTGATCAAACATTTCTCTCTCTTTGTTATTATTTTTTTAGAGATAAGTACAACTTTGATCCCTATGGTTTCACCTTTGGCAAAACCAGTACTGTATTTTTTTGGCATTAAAGTACCTTGTATTTCATATTTTTTTACACTTTAGTACCCTTCTAACAAATATTGTTTAAAATGTATGCTTTAATCTAAAAATAATATGCATTTTCAACGTTAAAATTATATAATGAGTAATATATCATTCAGCTAACTACAACAAACTTACAAAAAATCATATTTACATGTATTTTTAATTTAATTATGAATAAAAAGAAACAATTTTTAAAATAAATTTACAATATTTTTATAAATAATGAATTGGTTAAATTGATCATAAATCATATATAAAATAAATTTAACATTGAAATTTAATATTATATTAATGGTTTCTTATAAAATGATGATGATATTAGTTATAAGGGTATTAAAGTGTAAAAAAATGTTTAAATGCCAAAAAAAAAAAAAACCACATGATTGGTTTTGCCAAACAACAAAACCATATGGATCCAAATTGTACTTATCCCTATTTTTTATGCTAGACTATCCTAATGGCCATAAATGGTATTCAAATTAATATTATGGAGAGAGAAGTCCCAAATAGAACTTGTATATGTTAGATGTTTGAAAGAATAATATTCTTATACTTAATTTTTCCTTGTATGCATTGAGAAAGAATATGTTGTTTCTTGGGTATTTGTTCTTTTTGTACTCTTATTGGCTATCCCTTGCTGCTCTGTTACAAACAATTGTCTTCTAGAATATGATGTGTGCTTATGAAAAGATATATCCATTAAGTAATGGCTAAATGCTTCCTTAGGTCATGGAAGAAGTGTTACTATGGTGTGTGCATTGTTAGTGGCTCTAGATGTGGTGGAAGATTAGAAAACGGCAGAAAAATTTGTCAAGGAAAAGCAACCTTGCAAACTAATGAACTCTCTCCACCGAAAGCTTTGGAAGAATGGTCAAGACACCGATTCTCTTCTCCTATGAGAACAAGGTAGTAAATGAAGATTATATAATTATGTTAACTTCCTCAGGATTCTTATAATCTAGTAGGACACAAAGCATAAATGGTGTTTTAATTTGGCATTACTGTTGTATGGAGGCGTTTTCAGGTTGATCCTGAAATTGTTTTCAAGGAATCACATGAAAATGCTGAGCAGGTTGGTGCAAAAAATGGTTCTCTACTTGTGTGTTATAGAGGTGATGAAACCAATGGTTCTGGCACAACAAATGCTCCAATTACTAAGAATGAAATTTCAAATAATCCAGACTAGTGTAAATTGAAACTTGATATTATTTATTATTATTCTGTTGTGTCACCTCCTTAGATGTAATTATGCACAAGAATATTCATTTTGAAAAATAAATGCAAAAAGAAATTTTCTGAGCCGTAAAAGTTTATAATTCACAAAGCATTACCAAGTTAAATAAATTTTTTTAGCATTACTAGATTAAATAAATTTTTTCTTCATTCTTATCATTTTTCATTCTAATTATTTACCAAGAAAATTAGTATATATATGCACCGCTTAATCAATAGAAATGCTTTAAAATTTACAATAATAGATGGTGGTTTTCCTAATGTGCATTAATGCAGCTACTAATGAAGCAACTTATCACCTTATGTGAACTCTACTGGAGCTCAGAAACAAAGTTCACATGACTTGTAATAAAAACTTCTTAGGAGTGTAGAATGCAAATGGTTGCACAATGTACATTTCATATCCTTCAATTAAAAGCTAACAACTAAAGTAATTTGTTAAGTATAAAATAAAACAATTTTAATTATATTCATCATTTAAGATTGACTTTTAACACAACTCATATTTTCTGATAATTTTTTGATAAATTTTTTGTATTAAAAAAAGTTTGGCCTCAATATTTTTGTTAATTTTTTAATATATTAATATACAAATAATGTAATATTCATATATTATTTGTCTATTAAAAACAGGAATATAACAAGTATGCCATTCATATATTTTTTTTTATTTCTTATGTACTTCAAAAAAAAAATCTAATAATTTGAGTGAGTACATATTGTTAGAAAAATTGTCAAATGTAGTTTTCTTTGAACTTGTATTCAATTAATAAAAAAAATTGTATTCAATTAATTTAAATAAAAATAAAAAATATTATTCGTATATTAAAGATAGTATACTATTCGTATATATTTGTTTTTTCGATACTTCAAAAACATAAAAAAATGATAATTTAATTAAGTATATATATGTTGTTAGAACAATTATCAAAGAATTAGTTGGCCTTGAATAATAAATAAAAAATAATTGTATGCAATTAATTAGAATAAAAAATAAATAAAAATAATTAATATATGCATATCAATTTATTTGAATACAAGTGTCCATTGTTGACTTATATTTTGTAGCTAGTCCAAAATTTCCCTCTATTATTTCCCTCCAACCAAAAATTAACTTATTTGGTAGATAAATTATTATGAACCTTTTCATTTCTCTTCCCTTTATCAATGTGTAAAAAATATATCACAAACTATTCTAATATAAAAAATTAAAAAAAATGAACAACAACTATATTATAGTATATAATGAGCATACTCTTTGTATATTATTCATATATTATACGATAAATGCATTGTACATATATTAAAAATAGTATATAATAAATATACTATTTGCATTTTTTTTGTTTCTTATATACTTGAAAATATATTAAAAAAAATCTAATAATTTGAGTAAGTATATATTGTTAGAAAAATTATAAAAAAAAATAGTTGGCCTTAAGCATGTATTCAATAGTATATTATTCGTATATTAAAAATACACTAATCTAATTAACCTGAATCTGGAACGAAATTTAATCATGGATGGTAGTACGATGTCATGCATAATGTTGAAAACTGGTCTCAAAAAATGCATCCTTAGTAGTCTTCTTATTCGTATATTATATGAACATATTATTCTTATAGTATTCTTGTATTATTCGTATATTATTCATATATCAAAAATAGTATACAATTCATATAATTTTTGTTTCTTATACACTTCAAAAAATTTAAAAAAATATATGATAATTTGAGTAAGTAGATATTATTTAAAAAATTATTAAAGAAATAGTTAGCCTTTAGCGTATATTTAATTAATGAAAAATAATTGTATTCAATTAATTAAAATAAAAAATAAATAAAAATACTATTTTTATATTAAAAATAAATATAAATACCTATCTTAATGGCATCTACTCTTTTATTTTTCTTTGTCTAAATGTCAAATTAAAGAAAGAATTCAAGAAAAGTATATATATATACATGCACTCCTTACAAACTTCAAGTCTTCTATTCTCTTCTTCCTCAACTGTCTCTTCGAAATTTTAATTATTTATTAAAAGCTATTTTTAGTTTTATAATTTGAATATGTTAATTGTAATTTTTTTTCATAACTAATTCACGTGTATATTTTTTTAGTCATTCAATTTTTTAATAAATTTTATAATAATAATAATAATAACATGTATTTTTATTTTGTATTAATGGCTCTCGCATTACTGTTCATAAAAAATTATGAAGTGCTTGTTGAGTATTATAAACATCATCATGCAAAAAGGGAATGAAAAAAGAAGGGGATGAGGAAAAAATAAAAATAAAAAAAAAAGGAAAGAAGAGGAGGGAAAATAAGAAGAAAACAAAAATAAACAAAAAAAAGGAAAAAATAAAAAGAAAAAAAAAAGAAAATAGAAAGGGAAAAGAAAAAAGTAATGAGAGAA
>CATIWM010289532.1:0-12279 GCA_949671775.1 Mallotus repandus
TGGTGCAGTTGTGATTTATGTTTTCGTACCTTTTTGGTTTTATAGCAGATACTTTTAGATCTTGATGAATTCTTATTGAATGTTCTTAAGCGTTCTCAATCTTGATTGTTACTGTAGACTTTTGGATTTTTATTGGCTAGTTGCAACTCGAAGTTCTCCTTTTATTTTGATATTCTTATAGATACTTTTTAATCTTGATCGACGATGATGATTTTTGAATTTTTATTGGCTGGTTGTAGCTCGAAGTCCTAAGACGGCACATGTAAACATGTGAGCATGAGCTTATTATTGCTTTATTTGAAAATAATTTTTTATTCTTGAATTTATGCATTAAATTATTCACGATTAATTGAGTGCTTCTATTCTTGAATTCTTGCAATTGATTCATCAATGCCAAAAGTTGTATGTATTAAAGTATTTGAGCTATCTTAACTATGATAATCTTGAGTTAATGCTTATCTCAACAATTTGAAAACATGATCCACAACTCGTGGTCAAGACTGTTTGTGTTACCAAGTGAAAAGCAAGCTTCCCAAGTGAATTTTTGAAGAATGTAGCGAGATGAAACTTATAGAGAATGTAGATGAATAGAATAAATTTCGATTATCAAGAGGCTTTTGAGCAAGAAAGTGATAACTGACCATACATTATTTATTCTCTCTTGCAGGGATCTCCTTTCTTTGGTAACCCCTGCCATTCCCGTATTATTGAGCATGGATACCGCCAAAAGGTTGCGCAAAGATTTATTATTATTATTATTATTATTATTATTATATATTTGCTTTGGTTTCCCTGCATTTATTTTCATCTTTCTCTTCTCAAGCATTCCTCGCCTTCTGTCACTCAGCGTGAATGCCATCAAGGAGTTCTTTGAATACTCGTACTCAATTTTGAGCATTGGAGTAGGTGAGTATGGTCTTGAGATCACTAGACTCTCTGAAAGTTATCTTGGTAACTGTAATTTATTTTGTTCATCGTCTTCCTTTATGGGTTTTGTCTTACGTGTTCTTCATCCATCCAGGTGGTAGGCAAGCATTAGGTTGATTAAAGTTTAGAAAGTCCTTACTTAGAGCTATTGATTGTGCTTAGGAAATGACAAAATGAGCATTAAAGAGAGATTATAATAATTGAAATAAGCTCACTTGGCTCTGATATATGTAGTTCATGGCAGAGATGAAGTTTGCAAAAATGCAAGAAAAGAGTTGTTATTATTTTTATTTTATTTTCAATGTATGAATGCTAATATAGATGCATGTATTAGAGAAAAAAGGAAGAGGGCACTCCCTGGTCTAGTGGTTGTGATGATGGTGGCACTTGTCGATTTATTGTGTTTGACGTTTTCTATTTGTCATTTATGTTGATTTGTTAATGTTGCCGTTGCTGCGTATTGTATGCTTTGAAAATATAGCCCTTTGCTATATTCTTATTGTTATAGATCTTGCCATGTTGTGTAACCCTTGTTGTATCCCTTTCTGAGCGACTTTCACCTTTTCATACTCAAATTTACTTTAACTTGCACGGTCGCATTAACCTACAAAACAAAACAAAAGAATTGTAGTTAGTATTGGTTATATCTTTAGGCAATGATTTTGAGCCAAGGCATATTCTGGCTTCCCTTTGATTGCATTGCTTTTGTTGATTTGATGCTCCTTGCTCGTGCTTATTGGCGTAGTTGCTCTTCGCTTTTGGTGGTCTTGTGGTCCATGCTAGGAGGGCTTTATGCTCTTAGCCTTGTTTAACAGTCTTATTGGGATATGGCAATTACTGCATTGTGTAGCTTTTGTTGTAGTGATTGTAGCCCTTGCTTTACTGACTATAGCTCTTGCTATAATTATAGCTCTCATTGTGGTGCCCATAACCCTTACTATACTGATTGTGGTTCTTGTTATGACGACTGTAGCTCTTGCTGTTGTCACGCATAGCCCTCTCTATAATGACTTTAGCTCTAGTGGTGATGACTATAACTCTGGGTACGATGCCTGTAGCTCTTGCTATAAAGAGTGTAGCTTTGGCTGTGATGACTGTAGCTCTAGCTATGATAACTATAGGTCTAACTGTGATGACTGTAGCTCTGGCTATGATAATTGTAGCTCTAGCTATGATGACTATAGCTCTGGCTGTGGCTTTAGCAGTAGAAGTAGCACCTGTTGTGTTTGCAGTGTGCACATGCACGTACACATATGTGCTTTGAAGTGTGTGCCTGTTTCTCGAAATGTGTGCACATTTTCTCAAAGAATGTGCACGTGTCTTAAAGTGCATACATGGGCATATCTAAAAGTGTGTATATGTCTCATGTGTTTTGGATGTGTGTGTTCATCAGATGAAAATGCTACTAAGCAATGAAGATGGAGTGATGATGCAGTAATGATGTCATCATTTGTCTTGCTGTGGATATTATTCTGGTGATGTGATGACGCAACAATTATAAATATGATATGCTTGTATGATTTTATTTTATTTTTCCCTTTTCTTGAACAATGATGCAATTTTCTAAGACAGTGATGCATTTTGTCAAATGCAGCGTCCTAAAACATGTAATGTTTGCATTCATGCAAATTGTGCATGTTTTTTCACCAGAATACATGTATGGGACCCTAGGAATGTGTGTGCAGGGGTCTTAGAGTGTGCATGTGGGTACATTGGGGTGCGTGAAGGTTGAAAGAGAGTGTGATCACGTGCCTGGGGCACGTGATCATGCCCTAGGTTCATGGTCACGCACTCCAAGGCATATCCGACGTCTTTAAATTTAACTCATTTTCAAGTTTGGGGTAGTTTTTAACTATTTTTTTTACCTTTTTTGAGTTCTCTTTGAGTTTTCAAAGCCTTTTTCTTCTTTTTTCCTCTATTTTCTTTTTCTATTATTGTTCTGCTACTCCGCGTAGTGCGGGAATTATGGATCTCCCTCCTATTCCTGATGATCTCAGTGACTTTAGTGATGTGAACACTGCTTCTTTTTCTTTTGACGACTTTAGTTTAGAGGATGAGGTGGTTTTTCGACAGACTAGTGCAGGGACTTCTTCTGCTGCTGGAGTTATAGAGGTTGCTAGGACCAGTGGTGGAGCCTCTTCTTATCCACCTTAACTTTCTAGAGGAGATCTGATTCCTGTTGTCTATAGCATGGAGACCTATGCTTGGACTATCCATCGCCGTCTGGTTAGTTCACTTAGTCATTGTTCATCATGGCTCCTGTCGTAGTTTTAGTTCTTTCTGTAACTTAGCTTTTGTCGTTTGCTTACTTAGCTCCGGCTATGTAGAGTTTTTTACTGTAGCTTTTGCTATAATTTAACTCTTGCTGTTTGTTTTAGCATTTGCCGTGTATCTATGTAGCTCTAGTAGTAGCTTTTGCCTTTTTTGCTTTAGCACTTATCGTAGCTCTAGCTGTCTGCCTCAACACTTATTGTATGTGTTGTTCTGGTTGTAGCTCTTGCTATTTGATTTCAGTACTCATTGTCTGATTTTAACACTTGTTGTCTGTGTAGCTCTAGCTGTCTTATTTTAGCACTTACTATCTATGTAGCTCTGGCTATCTGATCTTAACACTTGCTGTATATGTAGCTCTAGCTGTCTGATCTTAGTACTTGCTATTTGTGTAGCTCTAGCTGTCTGATTTTAGCACTTGCTGTCTGTTTAGCTATAGCTGTCTGATCTTAACACTTACTGTCAGTGTAGCTCTAATTGTTTGATCTTAGCACTTGCTGTCTGTGTAGCTCTAACTATCTGATTTTAGCACTTGCTATTTGTGTAGCTTTAGCTGTCTGATTTTAGCACTTGCTGTCTGTATTACTGCAAAAATGATGAAAAGAGATGTTTTAATATCTAATGAATATTATAACTGATTTACTTGTTGGTTGCAGTCCTCTAGGCCTGTCATTCAGCTGCCTGATAGCTTTAATAGGGTTAGCTCATACTATCAAGGCCTTCCACCTTGTGTGAAGCAAATGGTCACCAAGAAGGGCTTTGATGGCATTATTTTTGCTTTTACTTACGGCTTATATGCGTCGAGTCAGGTTGCAATGTGTGCTCTTATTGAGCGATGGATGGACCTACCCATACATTCCATTTGCCTTTTGGGGAGATGACTATCACTCCTCTTGATTTTGTAGTCATTACCGGGCTGAGTTTTTCTGGGGAGCCTATCCCTTTCAGTAGTGAGGCGTATAGCTCTGTAGTTGTGAGGAACAAATGGTTGAAGGATTTGTTTAGTGTTACTACTTCTATGAAGTATGGCTGCTCCTCTCTAATTCGGTATACACAACTTGTGGAGAAAGTTAGGTTAGAGAATGACGTGGGTCATGTTAACTTAAAGTAGTTTGCTAGGTGTTTCTTATTTTACCTTCTTAGTGTCGTTATCTTTCTGAATGCCTCTGGCACCGACTTCTTGCAACTGTTACTTATTTTGAGGAACTTGAGGGATCTGCCGAAGTATAGTTGGGGCACAACCACTTTTGTTCACATGTATTCTAGCCTGGATGCATCTTGTAGAGGAAGCTCATGAATTTGTAGCTGCTTATTTATGCTGGATGTGAGTGTGGTCTCTTGCTTTTTGGATTATTTCATTTTTGGGTGTTTTGATTCCTTTCTTCCTGACAGGTTTGGGCTTACGAGTTTGGGTTGCTTCCTTATCCCATTGTTGAGTGCTTACCTGAGAGTGGCTTTCCATGTCTTCCATGATGGATCGGGAAGACTTCTGGTTTGATCAAGAGTCCTATAGAGGCGAGGGGTTTCTTGAGTAGGGTGGTCCACAGTTAGGTATGGTGCATTTTGATTTCACTTTCTCATTCTTTGACAACCTTTTGCTTATATGTTTCTTGGGCAGATTTGTCCCTGCTAGTGGATGGAGCGACAGGACTAGTTGATTGAGATGGGGGTGGCTTGGCACTTAACACAGAGGAGGGTCTAGCTGCTCGGCCTTATCGACAAGGTGTGGTATCTTGGTGAGTGAGTCTATCGCTGGTGGGATGGACCATTCATGAGGAGAGTTATTGTTGCTCCTCCTAGAGACATATTTTGGGGTCGAGAGCTTGTTGGAGAGGAGCTCGATGGAGCTGAGAGAGGGTATCCTTTTGAGGATTTCCTAGAGAGAGCTTATTTTTCTTATATGATGACTCTAGTGCAATATTTGATTGATGTTGTGGCTAGTGAATTTGTTCCTCCTCCACCTCCTCAGGCAGATCCTTCACAGCCTTTGGGTTCTAGAGCTAGGACTTCGCGGGCATCTCAGGGTTGCTCCGCTTCTAGGGTAGCATCTTCTGATCTAGTATGCTATTGAGTTGTGTGTATTTTTTTTTTGTTTTCACATAAGTATGTAACAAACTTTATTAGTATTAAACATTAAATGACATGAGTTATGAGAGTTTATCTGCACTGCAGCATTCTGGATGTCGTTGATGGAGATCAGATTCTTCTCATTTTGACGAGGAAACTGGCCCTAGGGCTGAGGGGTCGACACATGCCAGTGGTATGGGATTTAGTGGTGTCGTTCTTGGTGATTTTATGAACATGGCACCTCCAATGTTGTACAGGCTATCGGTTACAGGAGCAGAAGCACGTTTCTCTTTACCTAGAGCCGGTACACCACTGTTGGATGTAATGCTTGCAGACGCTACTCATGTTAGTCTATTGACTCCATGAGGGTTTTCTCTTTCCTTAATATTTACGTTATCTAATTTCATTTGCTTTGCAGGTGCCTGTTTCCACTGTTTAGTCTTAGTATACTGCTACGATTAGCATGCAGGAGTATTTCATGGAGCTCACTAGTGTGCAGAGTGTACTACCTTCTTCTTTTATTGATTTGTACCTATTTCATGCAAATGCATGTGTTTGCATGAGATATGATCCATGATGTTTATCTAATGCATAGTGAGTATATTCACGCTAGTCATGAGTGGGAGAGGAAGCGAGCATCTTATCGTGAGTATATTGATCAACTGCATGTGTGACTAGCGACTTTTGAGATGGACGCAGAGGATGTGGTGCTTGGCTCAGGTGACGGGCATGCTTAAGTAGATTCAGCTCTTGTTCTTGATAGCACCCATAGCCGATGTAGTTATTTTTAGGAGGCTAGATGTAGAGTTTTTGCTATGGTTATTCAATGTTGTATTATTTTCCCGAGGTTATGGACTTTGGGTGTTGTATCTGGGCATCTCTCTTGTATGTTGTAGCATTCATTTGTGCCATAGGATTGTCGCTTTTGCATGGCTTGTGTTACCCTTGATGACTGACTTTATGCTCTCTGATGATGACTACAACATTTGTGCCTGTTGTACCTCTAGATGATGACCATGTACTTATATGTTATGTTAATGTATGCATGTTGATTGTGCCACATGATGAATGGTAGCTTATTTCTTATCCTAGGAAATGTATATGCGTGCAAGTGAATGAAAACAAAATAATTTTTATCTTTGAGCTTATGCATGAATGTATTTAATGATCTTAATGCATGTATGCATGAAATGAGTATGGTATTGGTATGCCCAGAGGAATAACATCGACTTGCACTCTTAGGGCATGATTTATGGGGTGCATGTAATGCAAATGAGTATGCTATATGATAGAGGTAAGAGTTAAGCTCTAGCTTCTTGAGGAGTTAAGGTAATGGACTTTCTTTAGAATGTCGGGTCAGGGTGCTTTGGAAGAGTTAGACGGTCAGTAGTTCTTAGCCAGAGTAATTGGGATCAGTATTAATAGCAAAAGGGTTAACACATATGAGGGAGAAACCATGGATCTTGATGGCAGTATGCTGAATCAGGCAGAATGCAAGTTTAGCAGCTTGTCTATTTGTACTCCTTATAATCTAATAATGAATCGGAGTATGGCTTACAGTAAGTATTCATTCAAGTGTGAATTGAGGCTGTTGCGAGAATTGAGCACTTGCAGTTTTAATGGAGTGTGAAGTGAATAAAGACGATCAATAGATTATAAGATAATGACAAACAAATGATTTAACATTCACCAAGATGCCTGATAAACAACATAAACATTCAGCACTAGCAAAATAACAAAGCAAGAGTTCATTATTTACATCAGAAAAGAGTTTCATTGATCTTTTTCATTCTAGCTGCTTTGATAATACTTGTCCGTGACTTTCACAAAGGATAAATTCCCATAGTTCCCTTTTGCTCTCCCTTCTTATGGTAATCAGATGTAGGATTCCAGAGGATAGGTGGGATTCATAAGGTAGGTTTCCATCACTTGCTTAAGATTCACATGGACCAGAAGAGATGATGTTTGATTGCGGTGTGATTGAATGGTTAGGTAGTGATTTGTTTTTAGTGCGGGGTATGTCTCGGTATTTAGGCAAAGGGTTAGTTTTGACACTTGATGTTTTATGAGGATCATCAATTTTTCCAGAATCGATAAGGCCTTGGACTGCATTTTTGAGGGTCCTAGGAATTTGATGGAAGTGACAATAAAGGTTTGGGTTAATATGAAGTGGTAGTGGTTTTGGCTCACGAGGTTGTAAAATTTTTCTGTGTTGAAGAGTTTAAAAGAACATGGAGAGAGGTTGGTTGAGCTTTGAAGGTTTTAGTAGGTCAAAGGATGGTCTATAAGTGATTCTAGGAACTCCAACAGATTATAATCCAATGAACTCTGGTTACCTATTTCTTGTCTTTTAGCTTCATTAAGCTTAGAACGATAGGGTTTCTTTGAGTGATCTCGCAATAGTTCATTCATGATCATGAAAAGTCAACTGAAGCCTCTGGTCAGGGTGTTAGTGTTTTCCTTCACTATAACCTCAAGTTGAGTGATCTTGCAGGCTAGTTCTTAGTTCTTCATTATCAGTTCAGATTCATTGATGCTTGCTTCCCCAAATGAGGATTGTGGAAGCTCCTCTTGGTAAAACTCACAATCATCTTCAATATCTTCAGGTGTGCTTAAGACCCCTTTTTTTTTATTCAATTTGGAACCATGAGTGTTAGACCCCCTTACCACTTAAGAGGATTATCTCATCCTCGGAATCTGGGGTTTGACTGAGGATTTTCTTGATTTCATCTCTGAGGATGTCGGTTAAGCCACTACCAGCTACATATTCCTTCTTATGCTCTTTGAGGCTTTGATTCCTAAATTGTTTGACCATTTTGAATTCTAACCGTTTCTGACTCTCCCTTTAGGGTTGCTTTTAGGGTTTGTTGCTACAGAAATGATGGGGTTAGTGCAACTATCACGAAATGCATGTATGAGTATAATTGTTGTGAGATGTATGCATGGATGCATAATGTTATTCAAATGGATGATATACATATTATGTCATGCACTACGAGATATTTATTGATGTATGGAGCCTTATTAGGAATGCATATGATGTTCTTTGAAACGAAAACACATCAAAAGAGAAAAGGTTAGTAATCAATAAGATAAACTAAAAGAAAAAATTATGGATGTTTGTCATGCCATAACGTATAGAAAAGTTATCGTGTGTGCATGACGTGTCCATATAAAGGGATGGGGTGAGAATATATGCGTGGGATGTCTATGTAAAAATATAGGATGGCTGTAGAAAATCATGGTCAGTGTATGCTATTTGCATATAAGCTATATATTTACGATTAAAAGAAAAAGAATAAAACTGGTTAGTATTTCCTGCACAAGGAACAAACCATACATATACAAGCTCTCGCTTCCAACTTTATCACTCCACGTGGTTATTCAGTCTCTTTTCTAGGTGGGTTTTGACCCAACAGTCAACATAGGACTATGGTTCCATTCTCAAACTAGGCTATTTCAATTTATATTGATTATAACCAAAAGGTAAACTAATGAACAATGCTTAAATGCACTCAAGGTAATCATACAATGTCAATATGGGGACAAGTCGTTAGGCCATAAATGGCATCTATAGTCCATATGCGCCTGCGTGCGTAGGGGCTATTGCCAATAAAAGGGGTCCAATTTCATGTCCCCGTATCAATATTTGATACGTTTACCAAGAGACATTAAAGAATCGTATGATAGTTTACAATTTGATTCTTTCAACACAAATGTCTACAATCTTGTTGAATTCTTGACCCATTTATTTTATCTGATAAGGATAAATGGATGATGCTTGTAGTTTCTGTCATCGAAAGATATCAATATTCACCAGTTCTCACAGGCTCTTCATACTGAGGTGAATGATTCTTATCATTCCTTGCACATTGGGCTTATGCAAGGCAAACAAGGATCACACAGTTTAAGTGTGAACAGTTTGTGAGAACAGACGTAATGATGTCAATCGATGATAGAAACTAAAAGAGTCATAGCACTTATGAATGTCAGGTCAAACGGACATCGTTAGGGCTAGCATGCAAAGCTTGGTGGGATACTAGTGAAGATTTCTATTATTTTATTTACATGGGCTGAGTCGACAGTAAAAGCCTAATGGTTCCTTTAGCGAGAATGCCCCCCTATGACTAGGGTTATGGACTCCGATTAGTGAGTCTAGCATTCTTTTGATACCTCTAGTCACCCCCTTAAGGACTTAGGTCATAGACTCTTATCAGATGAGTCCGGCGTAACCACGAGTAAAGGCTAAAGGTGACAAATCTGAATCGGTCACCCTATGACTCCTGTGGAATCATAGTGGATCACTTTCCATCATTATCGGCTGATAGGGACCAAGAGTGCACATATGATTGTGTAGTCCAAATGCAAAGGTGAAGGGCTCTATATGGTTAAGTATAGTGTAATGAGAAATAGTCATTTTCAAATTGATCTCTCTAACTAGAGTCCACAGTGGAGTCGCCACTGTGAGCGACTTGGGCCTTCCCTCTCTCGTGGAAAGGCTTTTTGTGAGTTTTTGATCCCAAGGGACATGGCAATTTTATAGGATGGGACATCTGTTCAATTTATGGGATAGGGGCAAATGATTAGTCTTGGGGGAATGCAAGACGCTTTATGTTTTGAGTCGCAAACCAGGAAAAAATGAAAGGGATGACATTGGGTCACTCAACGAGTACCGTCCTCAGCAGAGATTCTGAGCCCGGGAGATCTCATATACTTTTTGGCTATTTCTCATTATGATACTCAGTATATGGCTACCGCAACACCCTAGTTTTGGTATGACAGTTGATATATTACACATTCACACAAGCATAGGATAATAACGAAAAATAAGAGAAATTTAGCATGATTATTACAAGTCTTTCCTAGTAAATGCATTTAAGAGAGAAAAAAGGTACGAAAATGTAAATCTAGTCCTAATCTAGAAAACACCTACAAGACAGAGGTTAACACAACTATGTGCAATTCTATCTATTCATCCACTCGGACAACAGATAGGCATAAAAAAAAGATGATTGATGCATCATGAATGATTAAACAGATACACATAGTTCATGCTCTTGCAGGAATTATTATAAAGCATTTCTAAATAATAAGTTAAATAATAATAATGTTTGCATCAATGGACTGCAATATCGAAGCTTTAGCTTAAATGAGTAATATTCATGTTTATTGAATGCATATTAATGCAAAATGATAGTTTATTATGAGCAAAACAGAGCAAAAATTATTCAATCAACATGCGAATTGCCAGTCTCATCACACAGATCACAACAATTTCTTAACTGTTGGCGATGGCAAAATAAAATTTAGAGCAATAAAATAAACATTCAAAAATGATTATTTGGTCCTAAGATTCGACCGAGCTCATTTTATGTTTTCAAAGCTTTAGCTTTGTTGGATTTTCAAGTTGTCCTTGTCGAGAGGTTGAAAATGACTTGTGTAATGTAATGTAAATTCATATACCTTTGAAGGGTGCTTTGACAAAGATGAGGGTGGGTTTGGTTCAAAAGCGGTCTAAGAAATCCTACAAAAATGCAGTGGGTGAGCCAAAAGTGTGTAAATTGGGACTCCTAAGTCCTCAATTTGACAATGTTTCATTGTATGTAGGCTCCCCTCAAAATGGGAGGTAGAGACCCCTATTTATAGGAAAATATGTTAAAAAATGTGTGATCACGCGTCCCAAGGCACGGGTGTGCACGCTTTTGCACCGTGATCATGTTTATCGCATGTAATCATGCCTCTGATGCGCGTGATCACGTACATTGGGCGCATGCTCACCCGCCAGATCACGCCTCTGGTGCGTGTGATCATGTGCTTTTGGAGTGCATGATCACGCGCTCTTGCCCGTGTCATGCGGCCTTTTCGGGCTCTGATCACACTGTTTCGTGTGTATTTTCCAGGGTTGTTGGACCTCGTGGATGCATTTTCGACATTCATTTTGTCAAAATCAACTTCCATTTTCATGTGTGAGCAAAATGTGTTTGGGTTTGGCCACGCGCTACTTCTCAGGATTACACGCACTATTTTGAGGTCACTTTTAAAAGTTTTTAGGGCTTTCAGAAGTGTTTTTGACGTCCATTTCATAAAAAATTGACTTCCAATTTTCACGAAGTTGAACTCTAGTCTTACGAGATGAACACCGGTCTGACGAGTTGCATGTTTTGAGCGACAGTTGCTCGAAATGAGATACTTATCATTCAGATAATTCATAATTCATAAAATTGGGGTACAACTTAATGATTCGATAGCTGGTTTTGCTCTTTAGAGGCTCAGTTCGGGCATTTCAGACTCACGACACGCTCTAGAGGCGGTACGAATGAACAGACACTTGTAATATTCGGAGAGATGTTTTCATCATTAGAATTTTTTGGGGACAATCAAAACTTGATGTATGATAGAACGATACTTTACTCATCATTTTATTACTTGCCACAATCCGTACACTTGCAGTGTTGTGCTAACATTAAATAATAATGAAAAAAAGTAATTAAGCAAATAAACAAACAAGGATGCTAATGAGGATGCATGATGCAAGGATTTGGAATTTAGGTATTTTGGTGCAAGGTCATCATTTTGTTATAAGAAATAAAATTTTGTGATAGAAAGAGTATGAAGACATTAAAATAAAAGAATGGAAATAATAAACGTAGCAAAATAATAAAAAAATTGCTGGAAATAATAAAAATGGTAAAGATACTATTTTCACTGCAAAAATATTAACTTTATGATAGAAATAGTGAATTTTTCATAAAGGGGCAATGAATATAATGAGAATAATAAAAGTGTAAATAAAATAATAAAAATGACAAAAATATTATTTTCACCATAATAACATCAACTTTCTAATAAAAATAATAAGTTTATCAATGGAGAAAAATGAAAATAGCTAAAATGGCAAAAAAAAGCAATGAAATAATAAAGGTGCAAATAAAATGATAAAAATGATAAAGATGCTACTTTTACCATAAAAATATCAACTTTATGATAAAAATAGTAAATTTATCAAAAGAGGCA
>CATIWM010289533.1:0-17703 GCA_949671775.1 Mallotus repandus
CTTTTTTTTTCCTTCCTCTTCTACGATTCCAGCCCTCTTTTCCCCTTTTATTTGTTTATATATTTTAATTAATTAATTTATTTAATGTTAAGAGACATATGACTTAAGTTGGACAAGTAGAGCTCTATTTTTTCTTCCTACTTCCCAAAATATCTACTATCTAATATTATTATTATTATTATTATTATTATAATATTTTTAATCAAATATCAAGGAAAAGTTTAAATTAATCCTCCTTCTATGCTAAAGCTCAATTTAGTCCCTAAGGTTACTCATGTAAACAAGTCAACTCGATTCAATTCATGAAAATACACATAGTCAAATGGAATGGTTTAAAATGCATATGTTCATATAATGTTAATTATGGATGAAAATATGGATGTTACATTATGAACTATCTGCAACGATACTAAAGGTTAATTATTTACTATATACTTATTTTTTTATTGCCTAATTCACCAAAATGCACAATCAACTGATTAACCATATACCTTTGTTAATTTGTTGGGATTATAACTAAATACAACAAACCAACCTGTTTATATATGATTGATGACTTTTTTGTGTATAATTGTGTCTTATATAATGTATAGATTGTCAAGAGAAGCTAAAATCATCCCTTTTTATGGTGGGCCCTATTGGAGGAAACAATCTTACTCGACCATTGCCTGCAAACTATAGCATTGATCGAGTAAAGAAAGTTGTGGTACCTCTAGTTGTACAGATCATTAAAGATGGTGTCCAGGTGAATTTAGCTTGTAACTAAACTATATTAAATTGCTTTAGATTCTCTAGATATTGACATTTAGATAAAAAAAAATTATATTATATTACTATTTCCGTTAATATATAAATTTATTTACTAATTATTTAATGTTTTATTAATTTTAAACAAATGGTTATTGGTTATGGTGCTAGTAGAATTGTAGTCCCTGCAGCTCAGCCACAAGGTTGTTCACCAGCCTTGCTCACAGGATATGGACCAACTTCTAAGGCTAATGATTTAATTAGTTGTTTAAAGGACTACAATGATCTTTTCATGTATTACAATAATCGTCTACAAGCAGCTCTTGAAGAATCAAGAAAAGCAAACCTAAATGTAATCGTTGTTTACAGTGACTATACAATACATTATACTCCATCTTGAATAACTTTACTGCTCTTGGTACATACCTTATATTTAAACTTTCTTTAAATATTTGTTTTTGTACATTGAAAGTTTGACAAATCTAAATTGTAATTTATAATTTTTTTTCCCTTCCAAATTGACAGGTTTAGAACATTTGAAGAAGCTTGTTGTGGCATTGGAGGCCCATAAGATATTAGCTTTCAACTTAGTAGGTTATGTGGAGCTCCAGGCGTTGCATTTTGTCCAGATCCTCTAGAACATTTATTTTGGGATGCAGGACACTTCAGTCACATGCAAACAAGTTTTTATCAGAATATCTTATAAAGGAGATGTTGCCTTTACTCAATTGTACATAAGTTGTATATCTTTCTTGTAAATTGTAGAACAACTATATTATTGTGCTAATACAGTGCAAGTTGCTTATTTTCTCTCATGGTTGAAGTGATTAAAGATACTAGTTTGTTGCTCCTGTCTTGCAACTACAATTTAGCAGTTATACCGTCTTAGGAGTATATTATTGTGCTCTTTTGATATTTGCATCTTGACAATGTCTTGACCTGTGTCTCTCACAAACGTTGACCTTGAATTTTCACTTCTGTTCAAGTAATTTGATTTAAAATGTTACTGTAAATATATTTTTTCCTATTGCTTATACTTTTCAAAATCACTATTATAACATAAAGTTTAAGTTGCAGGTAATTGATAAAGATCAGAAGGAGAACAAAAGCTGCTCAGGTATGGTCCTTGACCTATATCTGGTCATTACAACTGCGCTAGATGAAACTTGTGTTTGATGTGATACTATGGTAGATATTCTTTCACTACTCTGATCCCTCTATCTGCCCTCAAAATTTACTGGGTGAAAAGGGGTGGAGGATAAGTCTTATGGCATTTCCACGTCCACTCAGTTATTGAACCTATCCTAATTTTTCATGTACTTTATCTGAAACCCACACTTTAGTTTTATGAGAGCACATCGGAGAATTTTTATTATGTTGCTAAAATTTGTAGAAGAATTTCTGAGGAATCGATATATCTACAAACATTTAGAGTCATTCAGGAAGCGAAAGCCAGCATTGGCAAATTGAATGCATGCCTTTGGATGACCTGTCCTATAAAATGATGAATTTTACTTTATCAGATAGAAAGCCACCTGGAGTGGGCCGCGAAAGGGGAAGAGGTAGGGAGGAAGGTCCGGGAGGGAGGCAAGCAAAAGGTATTGGGGTGTAGAGGATGGAGGCTCCAAAGGGACAGGTGCTGGCCGGGGCAAATGAGGGTCTCTAGGTAAGACTGGCGGCAACAAATGTGCTGACATTCTACTTGTCATTTATGTATTAAATGAGAACTAGAACATAATACAGTAGAGTTGCATTACTTGGCAAGTGATATATTTTATCACCTTTATCTCCATTAGCTATTGAATGTAATCATAAGACTGCATTGTCGTTCTTCACAATGGACATTGTCAACACCTCATATGTTCCGACAAAAAAGCTGGTTTCTTGTTGGGATGATGTGCTCCATAAGTAATTCATGCTTTTTGCTGCCTTTGCAGCAAAATGTCTTCAATTGTAAGACACCGTTGTCACTTCCTATCAAATAATGAAAGTGCACATGAACATCTAGCTATGCTACCAATCATGCAGGAAGTTTCATATTTTTTGTTTCTGTCTAGCATGAGGAACGATCTATTTCATTGTGAAACGGGTGGGGGATGTTCAGTCGTGGTTAATCAAAATCTATAGATTGAATGCGGTAAATTATTTATTCGAGGCATACGAGATGACACCATCAAGAAGCAGAGCTGGAAGGATAATTGTGCCTTGATGTACAATGGATTGACGATTACTGAGGAAATGGTTGCTCCAAGGAACATGCACACTGTTTGTTTATTTCAAGGAGTTTCCAGATTATGTAAAATACATCTTTCAACTTCCACATTTCTGTGCTTATAATTGCTCAAATATATGTAAAGAGATGTCCATTATTTCGTTTCTCCACGCATATTGGATTAAAATGCAATGGTTGTGGAAGAGTGGTGATGTAATTGTGTGAAAATAAGAAGCGTGAATCTAGTTTTTATAACTTCTACCATGGTACCATGTATAAGATGAAATAAAGGAAACAATGAATGCATGGAATTACAACTTACAAGATTAGTTGTGTTGTATGTGAGTGCTATATGTGACATTTTTTTATGGCATTTTTCAAATTTACTTTCTAATCTGATTCAATTCTAGCATAAGTTGTGCTGTATGTGAGTACCACAATTATTTGATGGAAAAAGGAAATTCTCATTTTTTAGATGTTTCATCTTATAATTTATTTTGACATAGATATCATATCATCTAAGCAAAGCAACCAATCTTCAAAGGTAGTACATTGGAATACAATATGCTTACGACAAGAGCATTAAAGATTATATTTTCATATCACTGTTGCTTTTGGTGTAGAAATAAAAAGCTAGATGAACTCGCTTAAGGCTCTACGACATTTACTTATTTATAGATTTTTTCAACCTTTAATAAATTTTTATCCCAGGGAAAGTTTTTTTATATATTTGCACACAAAAAAAAAACACTGGTTATTGATGCAAGCATGACAGATAAGTAGTTTTGGCTGCAAATCATTAACTTCAATATAATTTTGGCAAATAAAAGTAGTTTTGGTTGCAAATCATTAACTTGAATGGTGATACCCCATATCAGTATCCTATTTTAATAAGGGTTATAATCCTTAAAGAGGAAGAATGCTTGAATAAGAAGAAAACTTGATAAGGAAGTCTATTCTCTCCTAAACAAGGCAATCATACAAGTACAAGGAATCCTATTACTAAGAGGTTTGAGTCAATCTCTCACTATATATACATCTCATATGGGAGAGAGATCATTCATTCACACATTCTCATATTCTGCACATTCTACATCATTCCATCATCACCTCATTATCATACACCATTCTACTTTATTCTACTTTTCTTGCTTTATTATTATTTTTCCATACAATTACTGACTTAATCTTCGAAGTGTTTATGGAGAAAACTTTGCCCCTTCACCCGTCTTTCTCGTCGATGCAGGTTTCATGGCAAGAGATACGATTCGGAGTTATCAAGTGGCACCGTCTGTGGGAATGCTTAGCTCGTTTTATTTTTCTTTAAAATAAAATAATCAAAAGATAGGCACAACTGAATTAAATTTTGAATTGTCATTGTTCGTTAGAATATAGCTCGACAATTCAACCATTCAACTAAGCCAATTTTTCTCTAGAGTTTCTACATGTTGATCCACTATAATTGATCGCAAAGGAACAAGTCAGGAACGAATCATGGTAGCAGCAGGAAGAACAAAAGCGTTTCTTATTTTGGGTGTTCAGATAAAAAAAAAGGAAAAAAAAGGGCACAAAAAAGCAAAGGTCGATGCCGAAACCATGGCCACAATATCATATAAGAATAGTACAATTATTGATGAGTTTATGATGGAAAACCAATGGATTCGATCATCGTCCATGAGTAAGGCATCAACGAAGATGTTAACTTGACCAAGAGCTAGAGCTTTCAACAAAATCATTAACCAAGATCCGCAACAACACTTAGTGTCAAGGTTTATGAGAAGAGCATAAAGTGGCTTTAAGAAACCAAAATATCCGAGCATCAATGGCACTCTACATAAAGCTTTATGAAGTCAAAATTATTCACCAGGCACCAACTTCATATGCAACCACTGCACACCGAGCGTCCGTCAAAAGCCGATAACCAAGCATCTTGGGTCTTTGCGAACTAAGCTTAGACTTCCAAATGTAGACCAAAAGGCGAGCACTGAGCATCCAACGCCTATTGAATAGCGAGCACCAAGGATGAGATGTTATGTTTCAAGGAGCAGTTTGGCATTCTTGAACTGCGGCTTCAAGATGGCTTTATGAGTTGGTTCCATAGCATTCGAGTGGTGAAATACATGCTGCTCGTTGGGGGCAGTACCTGATTTCATGGGCTGAGTTTCGTCCAAGAGCAAAATGCCATTCTAGAGTATTGAGACTTCACCTACTGACTATTTCTATCTCATCCCATGGACTTGCCTTTTGAAAATCATCAGATATACACATCGCTGGCAATAGCTAGTGTTAGAGAATTTATGATGTTCTTAATGAATTCTCGGAATCCTTGGATTAATGAATTGATGAAAGAAGCGGCCACAATTTATTTTATCAGAGAGAAATATTTCATGCAAAGCTCTAACTTCAGGCCATACCTTAAGTAGCTCCTCGTTGGCTGCAGTAACGTATTTACCGCCAATCAGCATCGAGTTTGAAAGCATGTGGGAATCTTAGAGCACCTGGTTTCACTCAAACCCAATGTTCGTTCATCCAACGTTTGACTCAGGACAAAGTTTAATAGGCAGGCCCTGTATTCAACTTTCTCGTATTTACAAATATCTGCAAAGAATGTGTTTCATGAGCTACATCTCTTTCTACTTCGAGCTTATTAACCTTCGGAGCAAAACATGCATATTACAATTTGCTATCCGATTTTGATCATGACTGGACGATAAGTTTTTGCTCAGATTTGATAAAAAGATGGAGCCACTAGTCCTTGGTGTTTTGCAATGATCTAGCAAAAAAAAAAAAAAAAGAGGAAGAGGTTATGAAGCTAATCCTGATGAAGCTTAATAGCAGAGCCAAAGTCATCAAACAAAACAGAGGCATAATATTCAAGATTTGTCCATCTACAGTCATGACATTGATGAGCTTGAAGGTCCCTTACATTACAAGATAAGTTTCCATCTTTATAAATATCTTTAAATATTAAATAGTCCTGTTAATTTGTACTTCACAAATTCATTGTACCCTCAAGGGGATCATGTCTTGACAAAAAAATTTATGTAAATATGTGTGGTTAGATGATCAAGTCACGTAGCATGAAAATTTTAGTAGCGTTGCAAGGGCATACTTATCGACTAACTTGCTACAGGATTGGCCTTCTGTGATGATGAGATAGCACGGAAAAGGAGCCGAGATTGACCTCTACTCAAAATGCAAGTAGATTAAATGTTGGAAGAGGCAGGCTCGCTACCAGTCCAGATATCCCACTCCCTTCAAACTTACAAATACTAAAGCTAAAATATAATTAAAATCAAGAACAACTCAGTGGATGGAAGTTTTGGCAATGGTTAAACTTGGAAAACCATTATGCATCATAGCAGCTTCATTGTAAGAGGGGAAGAGAAGATAGCAAAGGTCTTCGTTTGTTGGTAAAACCACTAGCTTCTTCACTGACAAATAGGCTATGATCATGCAAATAATAAATACATGAGCATAATAAGAACACATCAAGAGATAAGTTTTCTTCCCCAATTATTTATTTTTATTTTCACATCTTATTCTCACCATAATAACTATGGCTTGTCACACAAGCACGCTTACACATCTACACCTAAATGTTCATCCATGAATATATGATCATTATCGGTGTAACAAGTTTAAAAACATGCGCCAATCACATCGATATATTTATTACATGAGGATTGACCATCAATTGAGATCAATTAAACGATCCCAAAATTATTGTTCTTTTTTCTATCGTTACAGATGAGGAAGCAACACTAATATAAATAATCACTCATTTGTGCTTGGACGACAAATGGTGGCTCCCGCTCAAAACTGGATCAAACAACACTCAGGCAAATCCTACTCTACAGTAGATCCTTATTCCTAAAAATTTCAAAGAACATTCAACAAGAGAATTCAAGAAGAGAGTCAACTATATCAACTATATAGTCGTATAAATCAAAGCACAAATCTAAAGACAACCTAGCTAACATCTTGCAGTATCCTATATTCTAGAAATTATACAACCTTGGCTTTTCACTTGAACTACCAAGCTCATCTCATGATTGAGATTCAACAAACCTAAATTTGGTCCTTCAAAGCCCACATTCCATCATTCAAAAACCCTCACTAAATTACTATCCCATATTATGGAGCTCAAATTAAAAGGGCTCAGACTCACTACCAAGATCACAACATCCTTCCTTTTGTAAAAATACTACAACAGTAGTGCTCGGCAAAATAAATATCAACATCAGCAAAGATGTTCAAACTCAACATCAATCATTATTCTGGCTAGGAAATTGTCCTCAACAAAGCTATCAAAATACAAAGCCAAGTAACATTGAAATATTTCTTTAGATCTCAGGTCGCTATATTGCACCGAGCATCTCACAAAGTCGAGTATATATTGAAACTCACATCCTCAGGTCACTATATTGCACCAAGCATCTCACAAAGTCTAGTACATATGGAAACTAGCACCCTCAGGTCGCTTTGTAGTACTGAAATTTTAAAACTCCAGCACTAGCTGGTCCTATTCTATGTGTTACTATAATATTGGTGGGTTAATCCCTCGGGACACCGAGCATTTAAATCTAGCTACTGAAGTTGGTTCCCAGGTCACTTTTCAGTACTGAGGTTATTCAACTCGAAGTTGGCACCCTTAGGTCACTTCGGTCACTGAGGTTCAGAACCTTGGGTTATTTCATAACACTGAGCATCATTTTATTGAACAATTTGTGTATCTAAGTCTAGCTGGCATTTAACTATTATGATATTTTGATAGTATGGTTCTAAGACCTGGTATACCGAGTATCTAAATGATTTATGACTAAGGTTGGCCACCTCAGGTCATCCTTCAATAACACATCAGATTTCAAGCAAGGTTCTTATCTCAGCACAACAGTCATCTTTTATGTGATTCTTGGAAATTTGGAAATCTCAGACATAAATATTCGAACAGACTTTTAGGGGGGACTTTTGATACCCCATATCAGTATCCTATTCTAATAAAGGTTATAATCCCTAAAGAGGAAGAATGCTTAAATAAGAAGAAAGTTTGATAAGGAAGTCTATTCTCTCTTAAACAAGGCAATCCTACAAGTACAAGGAATCCTATTCTTAAGAGTTTTGAGTCAATCTCTCACTATATATATATATATATCTCATTACATCTCATATGGAGGAGAGATCATTCATTCACACATTCTCATATTCTACACATTCTACATCATCCCATCATTCCATCATCACCTCATCATCCAACACCATTCTACTTTATTCCACTTTCCTTGCTTTATTATAATTTTTCCATACAATTACTGACTTAATTTTCGGAATGTTTATGGGGAAACCCCGCCCCTTCACCCGTCTTTCTCGTCGACGCAGGTTCCATGGCAAGAGATACGATTTAGAGTTATCAAATAGCATTAACTTGAATATAATTTTGGCATATAACTTTGTAAATCTTTAACTTTTACAAGAAAAAAGTCTAATTGCCCTGTGAGACATCATTAGCTTAAGGCTGAATAGGCTATCCCTTGAATTTATGCATAATAGTTTAAGCTTGCTTTCTTCTTTACTTGAACTTGAATTATGCCCTCATTGAAATCCTCATGATTCACCTGTATTTAAATCCAGCCAATATACAGATTCAGTCTCTGCTTCTATGGTAAGAAAAATAATTCCATAATACCAATAAAAATAGGGGCGGAACTAGAATTAAAAGTTTAGGGGGCCACCATTGAACTATAATATAATAAGAATAAAATTTCAATAGAAATAAAGGGTTTAAAGTAAAAATATACATAAATTTAGGGGGACAAACATTAAATATATATAAAAAATTTAAAGTAATTTTTTGAAAAAATCTAATCCCTAAGGTAAAGTCAATAGACTGAATAGAGAAATGTTGTCGTATATTTGATTATCACATTGAGTATATAAATACAAAGAGTCTAGAGTCCTATAACAACTAGATAACTAATGAGCAACAACTATACAATAGATTGGTTAAATATGAGAATAATGTATTCACAACAATTATACTAACATGCTCCCACAAGCTGAAGGCGAAGACACAGGTAGTAGCTGAAGCTTGTCACGAAAATGATGGAACAGATGTGCAGGCAAAGGCTTCGTAAGAATGTCAGCCAACTAATCATATATGGAAATAGTAGAAATAGTTAATTCCTTGCGCTGAACCTGTTGGCGAACGAAGTGGAAATCCACTTCCACATGGCGAGTATGAGCTTGGAAAGCACGATTAGTAGACAAGTAAACAGAGCCTGCATTATTGCAACAAATATGCAGAGGGGCAGGAAGTGTAACACCGAGCTCCTGAAGCAAAGATCTCAACCAATTAACTTCAACACTCACATCAGCCACAGCTTTGAACTCTAATTCTATAGAAGTCCGTGCAATGGTTTTCTGTTTTCTAGAGTTCCATAATAGCAAGTTTTGATCAAGGAAAACCAAGAAACTGTTAGTGGAGCGATGATCGTCAGGGTACCCAGCCCAATCTACATCATTGAAGATGGTCATATGAAAATTAGAACACAGTGCAATAAATAAACTTTGATCAGCAATACTATGAAGATATCGAAGGACCCGCTTGAGTGCCTTATAATGAGCATATGTCGATTGATGCATAAATTGACATAACTTATTAACTAAAAATGACAAATTTGGTCTAATCAATGTAACATACTGAAGGCTGCCACAAAGTGTGCAATATTTGAGAGCTTTATCAGGTGAAAGTAATGATCCCTGTGTTTTGGACAACGGAGAACCCGTAGACGTGGGAGTAGAGCATGATTTGCAATCAAGCATACTTGCATTCTTGAGCATCGTGAAGATATAGGATCTTTGGGAGAGCAGAATAACATTTTTCCATTTGGAAACTTGGATGTTGAGGAAGTAATGCTACTCACCCAAATCATGTAGAGAAAATTCAGTTGACAATTGGCGAGTAATTCTTTGAAGAAGTTGATTACTGTTGCCTGTCAAAATGACATCATCTACATAGACTAACAAGAAATAAGTATGTTGATCTTTGTTATAAATAAACAAAGAAGAATCCACCCTAGAATTAACAAATCCAAGTGAAAGAAGAAATTGATTGAGTTTTTGATACCAAGCTCGTGGGGCTTGTTTAAGTCCATAAAGGGACTTATTGAGCTTGCAAACAAAATTCGAATGTGTACGATCAATATAGACTATCTCTGTTAATTCCCCATTTAAAAATGCGTTGCTTACATCCAATTATTTTAACTACCGGCCACGAGACACCGCTAAAGAGAGTACAGTTTAGATTATTTGTGGTTTTACAACGGGACTAAAAGTCTCATTGTAATCAAAACTGAACTCTTGAGTGTAGCCACGAGCGACCAAATGAGCTTTAAACTGCTCAATACTACCATCATATCGTCTTTTGATTTTATAAATCCAATTGCCAACTATGTTCCCTGTTGGTGGTGGTGGCACAAGTTACCAAGTTTGGTTTTGTTGTAATGCTTGCATCTTTAAATCCATGGCATGTTTCCGCTCGGGTATATGTTGAGCTTTTTTGAATGAGGTGGGTTCATGGATTTGGTAATCATTAGTATTGGAAGGTATAGAATGGAGGGCTGTTTTGTTGTGATTTAATGTAGTTGGTCGCAACTGCATAGGATGTGTGCGTTTGGGCTGATCATCAGGATTGGGTTGTTCGGTTGGAGCTGTTGATGGACGTAAATCAATAAATAAATTCAGACCACCAGGATTCAAAATATTTATGGAAGGATATGGAGGAGAATAAATTGGTAAATTGTTAGAGGTGTTCTTAGTTGGTGAAGATAAGGATAAGGGTAGAGGTGTTTTTGGTTGGTGAGAAGAGATAGGAGATAAGGATAAGGATGAACGAGATAAAGAGATAGGAGAAGAGGTGGATAACATACCTAATGATGTAGAGGACTGAGTGCAGTATGGTAACTGATGCGTGATTTGCAGCCATGGAGAGGTCGGCATAGTGACTGGCGGGTTATCCGAAGTGAGCTTAGGGTGATAGAATGGAAAAAAAATTTCATCAAACTCCATATGTTGAGCAACATACATTTTTCCAAGGTCCTTATCTAGACATCTATACCCGAGATGATTAGGAAAGTAGCCCAAAAACACACACTGTTTAGATCGAAAGAAAATTTATTTTTATTATAAGGTCACAGTAAAGGATACACCATACAACCAAATACTTTGAGAAAGGAATAATAAAGAGTTTTATTAAATAAAATATGGTACTGAATTTTATTTTGCAATGAACTTGTAGGCACGTAATTTATTAGAAAGACTATTGTTTCAAATGCAAACTCACAAAATTTGAAAGGTGCATCGCTATGTCCTAAAAGAGCAAGACTGGTATTAATAATATTGTGAATTTTATGGTCAACTGTACCATTTTGTTCATGTGTGTGTGGACATGTAATTCTATGAAGAATTCCATTATCTTTGAAATATTTATGCAAAGGACGATACTCTCCACCCCAATCAGAATTAAAGGACTTAATGTTATAACCCAATTGTATTTCTGCCAAGGTTTTGAATTGATGAAAAATTGTAGAAACTTCACTTTTACATTTGATAGGATAGTACCAGGTAAATAAGGAATAATCATGAATGAAAATTAAAAAAATACAGGTAACCCGAAAAAGAACATAGAGGGGCAGGGCCCCAAACATCTGAATGAATTAACTCCAAAGGTATAGAACTATGATGATAAGTTAAATTCAAAGGAACTCTATGAAGCTTTCCCAAACAATAAGCCTTACACTTATTCTTAATAGTTTTATTTGATGAACAAGGAAGTTGAAACTTTGAACTAAACAACGAACAGTTTGGTAATTCGGATGCCCTAGTCGCGCATGCCAATCTTCCAAGGTGGCAAGATATACCGCTACATTTTATAGGTGTTGTGTAGGAAGAACACCATAAAGTTTGTACAGTTCTTGATCACTCAATCCTTTGAGGATTGTTTGCTTGGTTGCCTAGTCCTTGACAGCACAATGATCAGTGTGAGATTCAAAAAAATAGTTATTGTGATTGCAAAATTTATGGACAGATAAAAGAGGCTTGGTTATAGAAGGAACATGCAAAATATTATTGAGAGCAAGCATTTTAGAAGAAGAGGGAAGTACACCATTACCAACATGAGAAATTTTCAGACCATGCCCATTGCCAACAAGTAAATTACTGTTACTTTTATATTCATCCGAGAGGAAAAGTGATGCTAAATCGGGCATAACATGATGAGTTACCCCAGAATCCGGATACCATGGCATGGTAGAAGAGGAAAAAGTCAATAATGGCGAAGGAAGCAAACCGGTCAAAGATGAAAATTCAGAGATATTGGCTTATGCTATGGATGATAGAGCTGAATAGTTGTGTGGAGAAGATTGAGAGGTAGAGCGAGTACGAGGACTGAAATTTATATCAAATCGCCACTTATAATCAAATACTGTGTGGTCTGAATAACCACAAATCTGGCATAAGGAAGAACTATATCCACGTTGTCCTCCTCTATTGTTCTGTCATCCTCTGTAATTAAAATTAGTAGCACGAAACTGAGCTTGTGAAGAAGAAGGCATGGAGTGCTACATAAAATTGGCAAGAGGAACCGAAGGTTGCTGCGATTTCAGTAATAATTCATAAGAAACCAATTAGCCATGAAGATCATTAAACGAAAGTGGCTCAGTTCACTATTGTAATGCTGCAATAATCCCATTGTACTTAGCTCCAAGTTTGCCAAACACAATCGCATTGAATTCTGATGGTGTAATTGGCTGGCCAGACAAAGCTAGAGAATTGATAATGGCCTTTACTTGATACAAGTACTGAGATACGGACTTATCATCTTTAGATAAATTATGCAACTCGATATGAAGTTGAGTGTGTTGTGCATGACTTACCACACCATAAGCGGTAGCTAAAGCATTCCAGACTTCTGAAGAGGAATTAAGTCCAATGAGTTGAGGGTATACTTCCTCTGTAATTGAAGATAAGAGCCAAGAGAGAAGAAGTTGATCTCGATTATACCAGTTGGTGTATGCAGGATTAAAAATATTCGGGTTTATTTCAGAATCAAATATCTCTTTGGGAGGAGGTGTTTCTGTACCATTGATTAATCCATGTAGATTGTAATAATTTAAGCGGGGAGTGAACTAAAGTTTCCAGGGCACATAATTTTTAGAGGTTAGCTTAATAGAGAAGGACTGATGAACTTGAGTAGAAGTAGTAATATTGGCGGATGGGGGGAGAAAGGAAGATGAAGCAGAAGAAATGTTTGTTGAGGTGGTAGAAGAATGGGACTAAAAGGAAGAAGAAGAAAGAGTCTAGAGTCCCATAACAACTAGATAACTAATGAGTAACAACTATACAACAGATTGGTTACAGATGAGAATAATGTATCTACAATAATTATATTGATAGGTAGTTCCGCTCCTGCATAAAAACCTATAATCTCAATGCCATCTGAAAAGAATGTGGCTAAGGCCAAGAAGATAATGTAACTACCTAAAAGCATATTTATATATTAGATCACCATGCAATTTTCACAAACAAGTAACAAATGCAATCAATGCTTAGAAAATGTACGCCTCATAGCAAGTCCCATTTGGTAATGGCAGCAATGCTGCTCCCAAAGGGGAGGTAATATGAAACTATTCAATTTATGCATACTAGTTTAAGCTTGCTTCCTTGAAATCCTCATTGCTTGGACTTGAATTATACCCTCACTAAAATGCTCTTGAATTATACAAATGTTCATCAATTAATATGATATTTTTTGCCATCTAGAATCCATATGCATAATATGCAAGTTTAGTGGCTCTTTAACAGGTCCAACTAATTAGAATAACACTGAAAAACAATTTACTTCAGTCTTTGACACTAAAAAAATTTGAGATTCAACGAACTTATTCTAACAATTCAAAGGCAATTGGCAATAGATCGGAGTATATTACATTGAAGAATTGGAAAAAGATTATAAATGTACCAACAAGAAACAATAGAAGCATATATTATCATAAAAAGTCAACTCTACGAAAGTGGACAAGTTTAGGAGTTATAATACCTAGCTTCTGAATGGTTACTTGTGACTTGATGATTCGTACCTTGTGTTAAGGTGAAAGGGTTTGAGAAAATTATTTTATTTTAAGTTAGTTTTCTCCAATATTTCAAATGAATTCTAAATTCAGAAATGTTTCTTGTTGCCGGACAACGATAAAAGTGGCCAATAAAAAGGGAGGGCCTTCTACATTTACTAAATAATCAACTGGAAAGAAATTTCCCCCATAATTTTCAGAAACAATTTCGTCCAAAAAAATTAATAAAATAATACGGGCCGCTATCACTCTTCTAAATTATCACGATGATGAGTATTTAAATTATATACTAAAACTTACTGTAAAAATCTTTCATCAATGTTAAATAATAAACATATATAGCATGAAAAAACTAAGCATCATTTTATGGATTATTCACGAATTGTATATGATATGTACAGTAAAGATGCTTGCAAAAGGTGATGGAGGTTAGATTTTTATTTGTGCAATTCCAATTAAAAATTCTAGAAAATGTATTAAGGCTAAGTATAAGTTATGGTTTTAGTTAGTGTGTCACTTGAGGAGAATTTTGGATGCTTATAATTAATATATTTTTAGTATAGTAAATGTATTACATTATGGAATTGAATGTGTAACACATAAATTAAATATAAAACCGGCAGCTAATAGAAATAAAATATATATCCTTATTATTCACGTTTAACATATATTATAGTATCACCGAGGTGAAACTCAATTAGTTAATAGGTTAAGACTCCAAAATTGAGGTCTTGTGTTCAATTCGTGGAGCATACTTTTATTTTATATTTTCTATATGGATTATGATTTGTGATATTTCTTAATTCTTCTTCATTAGCCCCGCCTCCCAACCCTATATATAAATTCCTGTATCTCCACTCATCCATTCTCCTATGCGGTCGCCCATCACCGTTACCTCATCAGCATCTTCTTCTTACGCCGTCATCAGCTCATCTCTTTACAATCAAGATTCAAGACTTCTCCAAGAATCTCCGTTATCAGATTGTTTCTCTGCAAAGCTAATAATTTCCCTTACTCTAAACCTAAGACTTGGTGTGTTATTTTAATTCTTCTTCATTAGCCCCGCCGCCCATCCCTATATATAAATTCCTGTATCTCCACCCAACCATTCTCCTCTGCAGTCACCCATCACCTTCACCTCACATCTTCTTCTTGCGCCTTCATCAGATCATCTCTTTACAATCAAGATTCAAGACTTCTCCGAGAATCTCCGTCATCGGATTATTTCTCTGCAAAGATAAAATATTTTGGTTGATTGAATTGAGATATAGATTGGGAAGCAAGAAAAGAGGTGCCTTTGGATCAGAATGGCAAGGAAGAAGAGTTCAAAATATGCAACGCAATGACTAAAAAGTTGGAAGTCTTCACGCCGCATGTCCGAGTCAAAGTGCACATGTATGTCTGTGGCGTCACTACCTACGCTCTCAGCCACATTGGTCATGCTCGCGCCGCTATTGTCTTTGATGTCCTCTTCAGATATCTTCAGCATTGTCACTACCTACGCTCTCAGCCACATTGGTCATGCTTGCGCCGCTATTGTCTTTGATGTCCTCTTCAGATATCTACAGCATTTGGGATATGAAGTTACTTATGTCAGAAATTTCAACAAGATAATTGAGCGAGCAAATGAGAGCGGCGGCGAGGATCCATTTTCTTTAAGCAGCCGATTTTGCCAAGAATATCTTGTTGACATGGGCTGTGCCTTCGTCCTACCCACCAGCCACGTGTTAGTGATCACATGGAACAGATCAAGGATATGATCATGCAGATCATCAACAATGGCTTTGCATACACCTCCGACGGAGATGTTTTCTTTGCTATTGAGAAATTCCCAAATTACGGTCAGTTTTCTCGTCAGAAACTAGAAAACCATAGAGCTGGTGCACGTAATCCAGATTCTAGAAGACATAATCCTGCAGATTTTGAACTGTGGAAGGCTGCAAAACCCGGTGAGCCAAGTTGAGACAGTCCGTGGTGTCCTGGCAGACCTGGGTGGCATATAGAGTGCAGTGCAATGAGTGCTCATTATCTGACCTGCAAGTTTGATATCCATGGTGGTGGGCTTGATCTAATTTTTCCACATCATGAAAATGAGATTGCACAAAGTGCTGCTGCAAGCCAGAAAGTAACGTTGGGTTATTGGATGCACAATGGGCATGTCACAAATAACGACGAAAATGTTAAGTCCATGGGCAACTATTTCACAATCCGTGAGGTTACTGAATGGTACCATCCACTGGCTGTTGATGAGTGCACACTACCGTTCCCCCCTCAATTACTCTGTTTTGCAGCTGGAAAGTCCATCAAAAGAAATCTTTAACATTTACAAGACGTTGCAAGATTGCGAGGATGCTTTATCATTGTTTCAAAATGAAAGCGTGGAGGGTACAGGACGGAATGGCGAGGTGGTTGGGATTACTTCTGATGCCCTAAAATTCATAGTTGGGTTACGTAATGAGTTTGAGGAAAGAATGTCAAATGATTTGAATACTTCACATATATTGGATGGTGCATTCAAACGATCTTTGAAGTTCATGGATAAAACTTTAAACTCGCTCAAGAACGAACTTCAAAAGCAAGAACAGTTGTTAGAAATACAATCCCTTGTTGAAATCGAGAAGGAATTAAAGGTAGTTCTGGATATTTTGGGATTGCTTCATTCTTGCACTTATGCTGAGATTTTGCAGCAGTTAAAAGACAAGACCTTGAAGAGGGCAGGGGTAACAGAAGATTATGTGCTCTGTAGTATTGAGGAAAGAACTCTAGCCAGGAAAAACAAGACTTTTCAAAGGGTGATAAGATAAAGACTGATTTGGCTTGTAAGGGCATTCAACTCATGGATGCCATGGAAACGATTTGGAGTTGGAAACCGCCTCAGCATCTCTTTTTTGTTGATCAAGAAATGCAAAAAATACGTGCAACATCTGTTGTGAAAGTGCAAAAAACACCTGCACGAGCTGTACGAAGATTGATAGATAGCCTTTGTTTTGTCTCAAACTTTGTGTTGCTCGAAATGATCCTACTCATGTGATGTGAGGTTTTAGTAGCTCTTTGCTATTAAAATTGTCTTGACTATAAATTATAAGGATGTTGATAGACTTAGCGGTACATATTTTTTTATTAATTTTTTTAGATAAAATTATCTTATATAATGAGGGGAACATTTTCTTTTTGAAGTGATTTTTTTAAAGCTACAAGGCCTCAATTTTTTTTTATTTCCTGCTTTTGTCATGGATCCGCGAAAGAAATTATCACCGTAATGATAAAGTAGCTACTATCTATTAATTATAAAGTTTCTTATTTTATAAGTTTTTTTAACTTTTAATAAATTTTGATGCCAGGAGAAACTTTTACCATATATTTGCAAAACCAAAAAATTTTTTTTGGCTCTGGTTATTGATGCAAGCATGACAGATCAGTAGTTTTGGTTGTGAAATGGTCATCATCAATTCAGGGGCTTGAATATAATTTGGAGAAATTTACAGATTTGGTCCATTTCCTATCTTATTTACATTAATTTACCCTATATTTTGGATTAATTATGCACATGTCCTTTTTCTTTTTATGGGTGTCTTTTTTTTTTTTTTGTTTACATTTATACCATTTTACTTTTTTTCT